>CAUYRT010089958.1:0-49719 GCA_963574885.1 Lepilemur ruficaudatus
TGGCTAATTTTTTTTTATACATTTTTTTTTAATTGGCCGATTAATTTGTTTCTATTTTTAGTTGAGACGGGGTCTCGCTCTTGGTCAGACTGGTGGTTTCGAACTCCTGACCTTGAGCTATCCGCCCGCCTCAGCCTCCCAGAGTGCTAGGATTATAGGCGTGAGCCACCGCGCCCGGCCAGTAAATTTGAGCTTTTGAAGTCACCTCTCAGAAGTCGTTTTTTAAAAAGACCAATGAAGTAACCACACAGGCAGCTTATTGGCTTATGACAAGACAGAGAGCTGCAAAGGGGACTGGTCCCTGGCGACATCCCACCACGGTCCCCCTCTACAGGAAACACATGCGATGATCTGATGAGGATGATTTTTTTTTTTAAAGCTATCTTGGTGAGAGATGCGAAGTAGGGGAAAAACCGTACAACACCAGAGGTTGTCAACTGTGAGATCTGACGATTGTATGACCAGCACAGTGTTTAGAATTTTTTGAATTGGGAAATTTCATTTGAAAGTCCTAAAATCAGGCTATCACTGAAATATCTTATCGACCAAGGGTTGGTCTCCCGGCCGTCCCTGGAGCTGCTCTGAGCCCTTTAGACAGGGAGAGTCTCTAGCCCCCTGCCACCTCCAGGTCTTGCAGAGCCTCTCCTCGTCCCCCCCGTGCCCCCCATCTCAGCTGAGCTCTTCTTGAGTGTGAGTGAGGTGACTCCAAGGTATCCCTGGACAGCAAGTGTGCCTTTTTAAACTATGTTTTTGTTATTGAAGAACCAAATGTTAATTAAATCCTAGCAGCATTATCTATGTTCTCAGAGAGCTTGGTTTTATGCCAATACTGACCTTATATCTCTTTAGAGGAGATGTACATGGGCCTTTTTCAAAAAACAAACTAGAACACAGCTCTCCTCCTGCGGTGGTTAAAAGCCTTTCAAGGTATTTACCTCCCAGAACCTCTAGGCTTAGCCTTTGTCTTCTCTTTTTAGCTTTTGGGTGGGAAACGTAAGCAGCAGCTGTCACGCTCCTACCTTACAGGTTGCAAAGTGATCGCTGAATAATTAGTAGGGGCTATGGGACCTCCGTGGCAAAGGCTTGCTAAACGGAATAGCGTGTTCTCTTTCTAGGATGATTGATTTGATCTGGCCTGGAGGTGGTGTGTGGGACTACATGTTCTGTTCTTTCTAACTGCCTGATCTCTGAGCCAGCTGAGATGTAGTTTCCCCTTCACAATTCACCGACGTTTGCCTGTGGACGAAACACACATGGGTCCCTGCATTCAGCAGGAGGGGGACGTGCCCCACTGCGAGGTGTGGCCCACCGCAAAGACTGTCTGATTCAATAGACGAAATAAACTCAGGTATCAACATGTTGGTGGGAGGTCACTGTCTCCTGGGGTGTCCCTCTCCTGGGCAGTACACAGGAGCCATGGAAGAGTTTGACAGAGCAGTTAAGAGATGTCATCTCCTCCCAAAACACCTCCCCATCACGTCACTTTTCTCCACACAGCTGCCCCCAGCCATGAATTCGAATGATCATGGAGACAGTAAAAGGATCAGCCGTTATGGGGATTGCGGGGCAGGGAGAAATGAGCAGGCAGATTAGAGGAGTTTTAGGGCAACGAAGCTACTCTGCCCGGCACTGCAATGGTGGGTCCAAGCCCATGGGGTGAACACCGAGAGCGAGCCCTAATGTAAGCTACGGACTCTGGGTGACGATGGTGTGTCAATATAGGTTCACTGATTATAACAAATGTGCCACTCTGGCGGGGGCTATTGATAACGGGGGTGGCTGGGCATGGGCGGGGGCGGGTATATGAGACATTTGCATACTTTTCTCTCAATTTTGCTGTTAATCTAAAACTTCTCTTAAAAAATCTTTTCAAAAAGGGGGATGATAATATTAATAATAAAATGATGACAAAGAAATAGAATGCTTCTGCAGGGCATATTATATTCTCAGTGCCTACCTGAAGAGCTGCTCTATTAAACAGAAACGGAATTGAAGCTGATGTCAACTTTACTAAATGGGTGAGCATCATTTGAAACTTTTTAAGAACAAACATCTACAGTTTCCAAGTTATAGAAAATAGTGTGATTTTCATTTCAAAGCCCAGTGGCCAGCTTTCACACAGTTCTCATCAAAGACTTTAAATACAATTCATTTGTGTACATCAAAGTATAAAATCTGACTCAGAATTTAAAGGCAGGAAGAGACTTGGGACTTCATCTTATCCAGTGGTTGGCAATCCTATCTGTGCATCAGAACCTTCTAGTAAATGGCATTCTGAATAATGGCTATGGGATGGGACCAGGGGCCAAATGAAAATTTTTAATATGCTCCCCAGGAAATCCTAAAACTTCTGAAACCAATGATATGATTCATCTCCTCATTGTTTAGGAAAGGAAACTAAGGCCCAGAATCTTACATGTAAATAACAATTGCAACCATAATATAATAATGACAGCTAATAAATACAGAGTAGTTATTATGTGCCGGGTGCTGCGATATGAGCTTTTATTAGATCTAATACTGATGTTAAAGGCACTGTTATTATTCTCACTTTACAGATGAGGAGTATGAGGTTCAGGGAGGTTAAGTAACTTGTCCAAGGTCACACAGCTAGTAGGTGGCAAAACCAGCAATCTGAGTGTGGAGTTCTTATCCTCAACCACTGGGCTATATATTTATATTTATTATATTTAAAATATAATATTATATGTATTCTTCATATAATAGAACCTGACCACTTTTGAGGCATTGAATTTATAGTCTTGTACTCCAGAATAATGTCAAATAGATAGATATATTGTTCATTTTTAAAACTGCCCTTGCTAGGCAAAATTCTGTTGTCTTTTATACTTCACCAGTCTCTGAGGAATTCCTAAGTATTGGGTGCTATGTTCAATGCTTCACGAATGATCTCCTTTAATCCTCTCAGCAATTCTGTGAAGTAGGTACTCTTATGCCCACTTCAGAGATGAGAAAACTAAGGCTCAGAAAGCCCAATGCCTTGCTCCATGTCACGCAGCCAGCAGACTGCAGGGCAGGGATCGGACCCAGGTCTGACTCCAAAAGCCAAGCTCTTTGTGTTTTCACTTTGCTGCGTTTGTCTCATCTGCTGTAAACCCTCCGTCCCCCCCAGCCGTCGTACAGACTCAGAAGACATGAGCTGCTGTTACGGCGGAGTCTCACCCCCGGCCAATTTGCGGAAGTCCGAACCCCCTGTGAATGTGAAATATTTGCAAATGGGGTCTTTGCAGATGATCAAGTTAAGATGAGGCCTGTTGCCCTGTAGAAAGGGGGAATTCAGACACAGAGACGGACGTGCACAGAGGGAGGATGACGGGGAGAAGGTACGAGGAGAGAGGCGTGGAGCCGATCCTCCCTCAGAGCCCCCAGAGGGCACCGATCCCGCCCCCTGGATTGCGGACTTCTGCCCTTCAGCACCGTGGGACAGCACATTTCTGCCTTTAAGCCACCCAGGGTGTGGTGCTGTGATAAGACAGCCCCAGGAATCAAGACAGGTGCGTTCTCAGTGAGCCTGTGGCTGCAGCCCTTCCGCTTTGTTTTGCCACGCACAGGGTCAGGGCCCCTCCTCCGCCACGCGCAGGGCAGCGCTCCCCCAGCTGGCACTGACCTTCGTCGAAGTGCTGAACCGTGTGGGTGGACACCACCACCGGGACCCCGTTTGGAGCACACTCACCGTCCGCCGACACCTGGAACAGAACGCGTGGCCGTGTGAGTCAAGCCTTTGGGGGACATTAGAAGAACTCGAGGAAGACAGTCAGGGCTACCAGGGTGACTCACAAACATTAAACTTACAGGTTACGTTTCTAGAAACTACCCAGCTTCCTTTTACGCCTCAGAGAAACAAAGTAACCCCCTCCAGGGACTGGATTATGTCATCACAGGAGCGCTCCACTGTGCCTCAGCTCAGAGAGCCCCACGGCAGACACCGAGTCGGGGGGGAGCAAGAACCTGACATGTGGCGACTGAGACCCGCGGGGTTAACCTCACCCTGCTCTCCTGCGCACACAGACACAGTCACCGGCCAGGCCTTTAGTCAACAAACTTGTCGAATACAGGAAGTTCATTGTTGGTTTTTCTGTTCCGCACCCCAACCCTGCGTCTTCACTGCTGCGACCTCTTTCTAATTTTAGCCCACTGCCGCGATATTTTGCCCCTCCTGTTATTTGTTACAGACACTCTATAAAGATTATATATGCATACGTACGCGCACACTCCCGTGGAAAGAAAAAGTTCGCAAAACAGAATATGTTCTATAATATCATTTTAGCAACAAAATAATCTAAATTACACCAGTGATAATTAACATCAATTAAATCTTGATTATAGACTAAGTACTTTGCATATACTATCTTATTTTGCTAATACTATTAATCATAAGAATATATGTTAACAGGTGAAGAGAGACAAATAAAACTAGATGCGCTGATGGTGGAAATGTAGGCTTTCTGCTCTCTGGTGATGTAAGATCTATGGAGAACCATTCAGTCTCCTTGGTCTCAGCACTGGAGAGCAATGTTCTAAAAGAGGGTTCCAAAACGAGTAGTTCTTCACATATCCCAACAGCTGAGGAGCTTTAAAAATATTGACACCTGCCCTGACTCCCACACACAGTTTCTGATTTAATTAGTCTGGTATGCAACTTGGGCATCGCAGGTTTTAAAAGTTTCCCGGGTAATTCTAATGCGCAGCTAAGACTGTGAACTACTGATCTAAACCTGGGTTTTTCGTTTTCAGCACTATGGCCATTTTGGGCAAGATCATTCTTCGGTGTAGGGGGCTGTCCTGTGCCTTGTAGGGTATCTAGCAGCATCCCTGGCCTCCACGCAGTAGATGCTAGCTATTAGCACCCCTCCCTGAGTTGTGACAATCAGAAATATCTCCAAACGTTGTCAAATGTCCCCCATGGAGGTAGGGGTACGGGGGGGTGATAACTCACAGTTGAAAACTACTGGTCTGTACCTTCTTGGGGGCAGGTACCAAATAGCTTCATAGTGACGTTTCTTAAAGCCAGCGGTTCTACAGTCTCCCACCTCTTCCAGTTCCTGATCCTGCCAGTCTTAGAGGGGCTCAGAACCCGGATTTTTATCAATCTCCTTGATGGATTCTAGAGGTTTGAATATGACTGAAGGGCCCATGGGAATTACAGCCCCTCATCAACCATCTCCACATGGTGGGCATCAGGCGGGCAGTTTATTCTTCTGTCTTCTGTAACGGCACCTACGAGTAGCCCAGGGGTCTCCAACCTTTTTGGCACCAGGGACCGGTTTCATGGAAGACAATTTTTCCATGGACCGGAGGGCCGGCGAGGGGAAGGGGACAGCAGAGCTCTGTGACCTGGTCCCTAACAGGCCATGGACCGGTACTGGGGGTTGGGGACTGCAGTAGTAGCCAATGTCCCTGTGACTGTTACTGTGCTACCTTGTAAGTCTCAGATTCTGATTCAGCCTCTTGGTCTTCTACTCTCTGCGGAACACTCATTTGGTTACCCATTTTTCCTGCAACAGAGAAAAAAAAAATTAAGAAAGAGAGAAACAAATGAAAACCAAAACCAAACCAAAGCCTTAACGTGGGAAGCTAAGGTGCAGAAACCTGGCAAGTTACCCGTGGGTGTATTATCACAAGCCCAAGTTAGAACAAATTGCTTGCATTTGTTTTGGGCAATGCAGAGGAGATTTTGGATTCATATATTCAACAGAATTAAAGTCAAATGCAGCCACCATTTTCAATTGTATTTCATTGCTGGGGGAAAATACTTATCATCCTTAAAAGTGTATTTGGTGTAGATAATATTTTTTTTCCTAGAGTCGCAGCTATCATATTAGGGAGACTTTAGAATGAAGGTCATTGAGATAATACTTATAATCTTTAGCTTTCCCTGATCCTCAAACTAAATTAATCCCCCTGTTAAAACCTCTCATGGCACTTAGCACTGCTCGTATTATATACTTATTGGGTATATTTCCATTCATTCATTGACTAAACAAATACAGTCATGTGTTGCTTAATCATGGGGATATGTTCTGAGAAACGTATTCTTGGGTGATTTCGCCATTGTGCAAGCATCGTAGTGCACTCACGCAAACCTAGCTGGTGTAGCTTACTGTACACCTAGGCTGTATGGTATATAGCATGTTACTACACTGAATGCCGTAGGCAATTATGACACCATGATAAGTATTTGTGTAACTAAACATAGAGAAGGTACAGCAAAAATACAGTATTAGAATCTTACAGGACTGCTGTTTGTATGCAGCCCGTTGTTGACCGTCCTTTTGCTGCTCATGACTGTATACATTGAGCACAACTCTGTACCTAATGCTGTGTCAGGCACCAGGGTCACAGCTGTGAATTAGACAAGGCCCTCTGACTTCCTGGGCTGAAACCTGGTAAGCAGACAAACAAGAAACAAATGGACAGTAAATCCACCAACTAGGCCATTTCCGATGGTTCGAGGCAGCATGGCCCAGTGGTTATGGACACAGAGTCTATAGCAAGACTGCCTGGGCTTGAATCCACTCTCTGTCCCTCAAAGCTGTGTGTCCTTGGGAGAGTTAATTAGCCTATCTGTCCCTCATAAGACTGCTACAAGGACTCAATGGATTAATGCTTAAAAATGGTTAAAACAACATCTGGCTCATAATAAGCAAAATGTGCGTGCTTATTAAACAAAAACACAGAGTTCTATGTTCTGAATAAGAGTAAATTAATAGCATAACACAAGGTGGGGGCAGCATGGGAGAAGGCAGGGGATGGCTGTGCTGGGTTGGATGGTTCTGGAATGACCATTAACATCTTCATGATCCCAGACTTGGAAAGCACAGTGGAATTAATTTAATTTGTCTTTCTTCCCTAGTAAATTGTAAAGTACCGTGAGGTCAAGGCAGTGTCTGCTTTTACCCAACTTTGTAACTCCTATTCTTAGTAGTGTGTTTGCATTTATTAGGAGCTTGATTATTATTTGTTGAATGGAGGGAATAACCATTGATAACTACTACTCACTGGTCAGGCACTGACTTAGGCACATGATTACATCATCACTAAACCTCTCAAGAGTCTTGTTATAATGATAATGACAATGGTAAATAATTATTTAGCACATGCTCAATTCCAAGCTCTGTTTTCCAAGTGCTTTACAGGGGCAGAGGGTCCTGCGGCAGCCGTGTGAAACAGAGGTGTTATGATTTCATTCTCGATATGAGGAAGCTGAAGTCCAAGGAGGTTAATTTACTTCCCAGAGAGCACCAGCTAACAACGGTAGAGGCAAGACTCAAACACAGTGTGCCTGTGCTCCTAACCACCATAGTGGTCTGCATATTATTAACTCCCCTAAGAAAGGGGGAACCGAGCCTCCAAAACTCAGCCAGGGCCACACAGCCAGAAAATGGAGACCTGACCCAAGCACGTCTGATTCCAGAAGGAGGATCATTTCAGCCACTCCGAAGACCTGCTGTCTTGCTATCTAAAGTTCCTTTTTCACACACACACAATTCCAACATAGCCCATCTCCAAAGACCTGGCCACTGGCTCATCTACTCCAGTGGCTCTCAGAATGAAAATTAGGACGTTTGATTTCTGGCTGAAAGGAGCCAATGTGTCACCAAGGTTTTTTGTGAGCTTCTTGCCCTTGTATGAGTTCCTACTCCCCAGTAATGGATGCATTGAGGAATGGGAAGTGAGGGAGGCCAAAAAAAGGCTCATGGATCCCGCCACCTGCTCCCTTGCAGGAATTTGACACATAACCAAATTTGAGGATTTTACATGTTTTCGAACCACACCGTGTGACAAAGCTGAGTAGTGCTAAAACATACAGGACACTTGTTCTTTTGCACCATTTTCTATTTATAAAATCCACGACGTGCGCACTTACAACAGACCATCACTGCTTTCTGTAAATGGGACATTATGAAGGTAACATTGAATCCTCAAGACCAGGGTCAGCAAACAACAGCTGTGGCTAAATCCAGCTTGCTGCCTGTTTTAGTAGGCCAGTGAGCTAAGGATGAGTTTCACATTTATAAACGGTTGAAAAAAGAAGCAGAAGAATCATACATTGTGACACATGAAAATTACAGGAAAGACAAATCTCGGCATCTGTAAATAAAGTTTTATTGGAAGATAGCCATGCCCTTTTATTTATATATTGTCTATGATTACTTTCATGCTCTAAAAGGCAGAGTTGACTGGTTGCAACAGAGACCATATGGCCTGCAAAGCCTAAAATGTCTACTATCTGGCCCTTTACAGAAAGTTTACCAGGATTTGAACCTACCGTGTACAAAAATAATGACAACTCTAACCACCATAGTAATGATAAAGTAATAACAGTAACAACATTTGGTGAGTGCTTACCATGTGTTGAGAAACTGTTCTAGGAGCTTTATTTGTGGTAAAACTAATTTACTCCTTGCAACAAATCAACAAGGCAGTGGTACTATTATTCCAATTTTGCTGATGCAGAAACTGAGGCACTCGGCTTAAATGTGTTGGCCAAGGTTACACAACATATGTGCACATTCAAGAATGCATGCATGCACACGGTGTCTTCATCTAAATTCAGCTATTAACACATTTAAAAATTGTTATTTAACAATGAGTTCACAAATTTTTAAAGCTCCTATTTAATTGAATTTAAACTCAATACTAATTGGGTGCTACTTTCGAAGGATGTTTGAGGTTATGAAATACTTGAAGCTGGAAGACGTGAGACATACGCAGGCAGAAGAGGAGCTTTTTCACTCCACCGAGCTGGGGGTTACATTATCCTGATCATTGCACATTTTAGGTAGCCTCTCAGCAACTTCAGGGGTCAAGGAGAACGAAAGAAGAAAAATAAAGTGACATGTCTTTTGCAGCAATTACCTGGATTCAGGTAATGTCACTTTCCACTAGCAGTTACAGCATGTGTGTTGTGAAATTGCTCCTGCCTGTCCATCACATTTTTTAAAGAGCAGGATTTATATGGGACAAAAGCAAAAGGTTACTGCCACCTATCGGCCGACATCGGTATCGGCAGAAATGAACCGATGCCGCCTGCAGGGCGAGGTCCATGCAGTGGGTTGCCCGGTGGCTGGTGAGCAGCACTTGCGGAGATTCGCTATTATCATAAGCGGTAATGTAAGCGCAATGTGCCACACTTTAGCAATACCAATACCGAATATTTCCTACAGTGTCCACACCATGCCAGGCAATGCTCCAAATGCCTCCCTGTGTTAATGTATCACATCCTCATCAGAATCCCATGAGGCAGGTATTTCTACTGTCCCCATTTTACAGATGCAGAACCTGAGCCCAGGGAGCTTAAGTTCCTGAGCTAAGATCAGTTAGGACTGGAATGTGTCCTCCCGAAGAGCCATGTGTTGAAGCCCTACCCCTCTGTGTGACTGTTTTTGGAGATAGGGCCACTAAAAAACCAGTTAAGGCTAAATGAAGTCATAAGGGTGGGCCCTGATGTGATAGGATTAGTGTCCTTATAAGAAGAGACACCAGAGCTCTCTCTCTCTCCCCACCAGGTGAGGACACAGCCAGGAGGCTGCTGTTGGCCAGCCGGGAAGAGGGCATCACTGGAAACAGATTGGCCAGAACCTTGATCTTGGACTTCCAGCCTCCAGAACTGTGAGACAATGAATGTCTGTTGCTTAAGCCACCCAGTCCATGGTATTTTTGTCACTGCAGCCTTAGCTGACAACTACAGCTCATCTGCCAGGAGGTGGGAAAATCACTTAACCCTTGCAAGCCTGGTTCCAGAGCTTAGACTCTTCACTTTCTTACTTTCTCCTATTTCTTCTGCCATATAAATTACACTATAATTTTATGAAATATTTATATGTAATACAATAGAACATAAAATATAAAGTATTTATTGCAGATTTATTTTTGCAATAAGACGTTAAAATTGTAGCTAGGCATATGTGTGGTAAGGTCTAAAGTGAGGACTGCACAACTCAATGGTCACTGATCGTTGTTGTAAGGATTTAGCACAAGGGCTTGGCAGTAGTCAGGCAAGCAAATGTTAGTTATTACTAATATTATTTATCTCTTGTTAATGTTATAATCCCATTAGCTCTCTGATCCTGCCCATGAGTGCATTGGCCACCTGGAAGCTGCCCTCCAATCCCTCCTGTTTTACACTAGCGATTGATGGGCTGTGTTGCCTCATTGTGGTTACAGATTAACAACAAGCCCTTCCCCTGGGAACAGACCAAACACCAAACACGACACTGCCCACCTTAGAGAAAGAGCATTTCTGAAACTTCATCGCCAGCAGGTGGCTAAATGGCTGTAGAATGGAAGGGGGAGGTCCTTGCAGGGTGGAATGGTGACAGAATTAGTCACCAAGTAAACAAGAAACACCTTCGACCAATGCAATGGAATGTAGGCAAACCATGGCCCCTCCTCACCACCCAGCCTAGGGCGATGCCAACACGGCCAGGCTGGCATACCCGGCAGAACCAGCCTTGTGCCCCCAACCCCAATAGCAGCGTCAATACTCAAATGAATAAGGAGAACAGACTTGCTCCGCCTGGCCCCACAGTCCTGCTCGCCCCTGTGCCACGCACAGGGCTGGCAATGTGGCAGCGGTTGTCAGGGCCACCATGTGCAGTGATGCAGGCTGCTCCCTGCACAAGGAGGGAACAGGGGACTGAAATCCACTGTACCGCCCAAGCCTGAGGCCTGGTATGGGACTTTGTGGGTCCAGGGGAAGGGGAACCTTTATCAAAATCTCCCTGAGTGCCTTAGGGATGCTTGGTACTTGATGTACTGTTATTGGAGTGCGCAGTCCTGTTTCCATAAGTGCTTGGTGATCCTAGAAAGCTTGCAGCTCGCTATCGGATCCTTAGTATTGCCCCGAACATCTTTGAGCCAATCATGAGAGCAGGTAACATTAATTGAAGGCTCACTGTGTGCCAGGCAGGGCCCGGATGAGCTCAGCAGGGCACAGATTACAAGGCGGCATCACCCTCAGGGCTGGACAGGTGCAGAATTGGCACCGGAGAGTGAGCACCTCCCGACACTTTGCCCCTGGGTACCTGCCTGCTTCACCCTCCTCCTGGCACCGCTGCCAGGCACCTCACGTACGTTGTGGCCTTTTTCCCTTACGAAGCCCATTGTTCCCCCACGGCACATATGAAGAGGCCGAGGCCGAGTGATGGAATCCCCTCACCTCACCAATGCAAACCTTGCTAATCCTGCCTGTGCGAGAGGGGCAGAAAGCTGCGGAGAGGCAGAGCTGGGGTTTGAACCCGGGGCCACAGGACTCGGGCACTCAAATCCTCACCCACTTCACGGCACAGCACTTGGCCGAGGCAAGAGAAGCTGCCGACAGGGTGACAACCAACACGGTTTTAACCCTGGAGCAGGATAGCTGAGCGGGCATAGAGTGGAGTCGCCCTCCCCAAAGCCTTTGAAACCCCTCTCCCTGTGTGTCTCTTGTCATCGCGAACCAGCCAGGATCAACCGGCTCCTCCAGGCCCCAGCTTTCCCAAAGCACGCGCCTTGCGCCTAAGAAGAAAACTCTTCCAGGTTCCAGAACTCTTTGGTAAAAAGGATCCTCTGTGATTTGGAACTTTGGTTCATTCCCCCACAGCCCCTAAAATGAAAAACTACTTAGGCACGCCCCCTCTCGTCTTCTATTTAGGGAGAAAACTTGATACATACACCCTGGATACACACACCCCGGGGGCGTGATTGGAGCAGGACCCAGACCAGGCACAAAATCTACGGGACGCCCAGACACAGTCATGGAGACGAGGAGTGTTTCAACACAGCATTTTAGAAAATCAAAACGAATGCTGTTATTGGTCCTATCTTTACCTAATGTGTCGATATGTTGTTCATTATGGATGTCTTGACATTAATTTTTAAATATTGTCTTAAAATACAATTTATTGTGATGACTGTTTTGGAGTCCCTTAAATCTTGCACCCGAGGTGACTGCCTCACTGGCTCTACCCTCTTCCCTGCCCTGGCTGAATTCCCCTTCCACAACTTCCTTTTTGTAAGACTTTGGAACCTGCTCCTACTCCCCTCCACCCAGCCTCGGTTTTCCTAACTACAAAATGGAGATGATGGTAACCACAGCCACAAAACCTACAGCCGATGGTTACTAAGTGCACGGGTGTTTGCACATATTTGCACATTCGTCCTTGCGGTCCTTTGATGTCAGTTCTGCTATTAGGCCCATTTTATAGGTGAGGAAACTGAGTCCCAGAGGTCTGAAGGAATCTGCTGCAGGGAACCCAGACAGCCTGGGGTGGGGCTGGCCTCAGTCTTGCTCCAGGGCACCCACACTCTAATCACAATAGCTCTTCCTGGCTGCAAATATGCAGCGTGGTGCAGCCGGGATTTGAATCCAGTACCTGCCTCACAGGGTAGGCTTGAGTGTTAACTAAGATTCACAAGTCCTTTTCCCTGTCTCCCTCACTTCTTTAGACAATGCCCGAGATACAGATCCAAAGTCCCCCAGGCTATGGGGGATTCTTGCTCTGACAAGTTCCCAAACCGCGCAGTGTACCCTGCACCCACTGATTCTCCCTGAGTCCCGCATCTGAAACGACCCCTGCTGGTTCCGTGCAGAGAGGAGCTACTTACGTTGCTATGTGTCTGATAGTGCCCATGTTGTCATTTAATCCTTGTAAGACTAAAGACTTTTAGGTAAGTGCTATCTTTGGGTCCATTTCACAGATGGTGACATTGAGGCTCACACACAGCCAAGGCCACACAGTGAAGAGATGGTGGGGGTCAGACACGACCCTCTCTGACCCCTAGCTTTTATATTTCACTGCCTGCCACAAAAACAAACCCACACACCAGGCCTAAAGGATCTGAAAGCACTTACCTGTTGGGCCCCTGTGGGAGTATGCTCAGCCCCCTGGTGTCACCTGGAGCTGCTCCTGCTTGGGATCCTGCGTCTCCAGCTGGTGCTGCCCAGGACCAAGCTGTCAGCTGAGCCCGGCTCCCTGCCCTTCGCTTCCTCATCCGGAGCCTGCTGGCTGAGCACACAGAGCAGGACAAACACCAGCCTGGGTGGAGTCCGCCCCTCTCCCCCCACCGTCCTATAGAAACAGCTTCTCTTCCTGGAGTCAGGGCTGCCCTCGCGACTCCAGTAAAAACCGAGCACCTGATTTCTCTCGCATTAGTGTCTCCCTGGCACCCCAAGAATCCTGGCCGGTACCCCTCACCCACTGAGGCTGCCGGGTTGAGCTGGGTAGCCGAGTCCCCTCCCCAGTACCCCTGGGTCACGGGCAGAACAGGGAAAACACGTTCTGTGAGATTTTGCAGTTCTGTCTGCCCTTCGCCTTCATTTATTCCAGAACACCTCCACCACTCTCACCACCTGATCGGAAAGAAACAGCTTCTCATCGACTGTCAACCCCCAGTCCTGCAACTATCGTTCCCAAGGGGCTCTGGATGCTGGACAGCAAGGAGCCGCAGGGTGGTGTATTGCTCTGATGACGGAGTATGACATTGGAAAGGGCATTCTTTTTCTCTGCAGGCCAGAAGCTCAAGACAGGCTGTGTAACTTATTTAATTCCAGCAGGGATATTTATTAAAGTGTTTTACAAGGACATATATAATATAGTATGAGAACATGAATTAAAATATAGCAAAATAAGATAAAAAAACAAAACATCAAATGAGAACAGGATCAAAAATAAATGTGCATGTTGATTTACAGACTTGCTAGGAAGGATTCACAGACATGGCTTTGAGCTTCCTAATAGCCAATGCAAAAAGAGAACCATGATGAGTTAGTTACACTACTCAGGGCTCTTGAGACAAACATTCAAGAGAAATGCAAACTAGTAATTACTGTGGCTTTATTCAATAGTATGTGTTGAGTATACTCAGGCTATATATAGGCCTGAGTTTAGAGAGGTGAGGAAAAGAGGCAGGGTTTCCACCTCCTTGGGTCATTGTCATTGAGTACAGAGTCCTGTAAATATAAACATAGAATCACAGAGGGAGACCCTCATTATGAAAGAAAAGCTAGGCAGCTAAGAGAGAGAGAGAAAGAGAGCTGGAGAAGGCCTCTTTCAGGAATCAACATTTAAGGAACAAATTACTATTTAAATAAATGCTGAATGCCACAATCAGACGCACCATAATTAGGGCTGTGAACCCGATTCCGCTCCGCGCTGTACATTTAAATCTGGAATGTAATAAACCCAATTATTAAGCAGCTGCCGTGCACACACATGGTGCCAACATGAGCTGCAGAGGCAGCCAGCCCTGGGGGCTGGAGAGCTGGGCTGTGGCCCTGGGTTCGGGTGGATGAGGGCTGGGATCTTTTATTTACTTTTTTAATTTAAAAAAAGAAAATTTTTTTAAATTTCAGCATATTACGGGGGTACAAAGGTTTAGGTTACGTATATTGCGCTAGGCTCACCTGAGTCAGAGCTTCAGGCATGTCCATCCCCCAGACGATGCGCACCGTGAATCTTAGGGACCAGCTGTGCGGTTGTGAGCAAGCGCCGCCCTAAGTCTCTGTTAGTCCCCTTAGCCGTGAGTTTTTTGTGCTTATTTGGCATCCCTTTTTGTACCCCATCTCCCAGCACACTGCAAAATAATTTCCCTACCACAGGGCAGGCACTCTGCAACTCCTGGCTGACCCGACCTGTTCCATTCTTAACTTTGACATCATAATAACCGCCGTTTGGATGGCATTTTATTCTTTGCAAACCTTTCGCATCCATCCATCCATCTCAATTATGTTCACACTGGAATTAGGATTTTTTTGCACCTGATTTATAGAAGGATGTGAGGTTTAGGGACATGAGTGACTTAGGTGATTATAAGAAATCATCGTGGTAGGGCACTTAGCAGCCTGTCTGGAGAACGGTAGACAATCATCAGGTGTCAACCGGTGTAGTCGGTAGCAGTGGGGTGGGTGTGGGGGGAAAGGCTGGCTACGTAGTTTGCAGCATCCAGTGCAAAAAAAACACGACAGCCCCTTGTTCTAAAAGCAGGGAAAAGTTCTGCCAAAGGTGCTGAGCCACAAAGATTTTTTGTTTATTTCACAGTTTCTCCCTCTCTGCTTAGCAAGTATTTTGTTACTCAAAGTCATTCAAAATAAGGAGGAATAAAAAATTTAAATCATTAGCATGAATTTTACCATTCATCCTTTGTATCACGTAGCGCTGGTTTGAAACGCGGTGGGCTGGCGTGAGAATCCCCGAATCACACGAGCCGTGTTTTGGAGCTCGGACATGTCACTGAAACAGTGTGAATGCTACACAAAACTAATCCAACTGTTTCTTTACTTCACTTCTAGACGCTCCCACATTCTACCCACCTTTCTACCTTGAGTTGATCGTTGAAGGAAAACCTCCGGGCTGCCCTCCCTTTCCCTTTCTTGCTATGTGGTGGTCTTTGGCACAAGCGGTTGGCCAGTGCAGGGAGGTGACGTGAGTAAGAAAGGATGGGACAGGATTCTTCCGTTGCTCGTGTTTCGTAGATGCATTGCCTGTTTTCTGTATCGAAGACAGTTTCTGATTTGTGTAGGAAGCAGGGCCTCTCAGGGCTGTCAGGGTCCTTATGTGCTCAGTGGCAGATGTAACACATTTATCCTCTACCCTCCCTGAGGCTCACTAAACGCCACGTGTCATGAGTCCGCTGGAATTCTCTGCTCGTGGGCACCATGGATGCTGCATGTGAACAGGCAGCAAAGAACAGTGGACACGCATATTGCATGTATGTTATACGCATGCTTCATCATCTCATCAGATTTTACTTACACAGGGTCAAAGATAACACTACAGTCGACCCTTGAACAACATGGGTTTGAATTGCACAGGTCCACTTATGCGTGGACTTTCTTTTGCTTCTGCCACCTCAGAGACAGCAGAACCAACTCCCTCCTCCCCGCCAGCTGACTCAATGTGAAGACAACAAGGACAAAGATCTTTACGATGATCCACTTTCACTTAATGAACGGCAAATATGCTTTCTCTTCCTTATGATTTTCCTAAAGCATTTTCTTTTTTCTAGCTTACTTCATTGTAAAAATACAGGATATAATACATATAACGTACAAAATATGGGTTCATTGACTGTTTACATCATCAGTAAGGCTTCTGGTCAACAGTGGACTCTTAGGACTTAAGTTTCTGGTGAGTCAAAAGTTATACTAGGATTTTCAACTGCACGAGGTTGGCACCCAAAACCCTAAGATTTTCGAGATGGCGACCATAGAGCATCAAACCAAGGGCCCTGGGCGGAGGCAGAAGCAAGTCTTCAAAAGTGCAGACTTGGTGGAAGAATTTACATCCCAGTGTTGACAGGGCGGGGACTTCACTAAGAGTGGAGTTTCTGGCTGCCATGCAGACTTTAGGTGGTGCTCACCCTCATGTCCTGTAACTTGGTTGCCTCTTAATCATCTGGCTTTATGAACTCCACCCCTCTTCAAATATTGACAAACTCATGAGGTTGTCAGCTCCTGTTATCAAACTGTTGTCCTGGGAATCTGGATGGAGCTGGTTGCTGAGTTGAAAAGAGTCACTGGAAACCGGAAATCTGAAATCATCTCGCCAGCATCCTTTCCCAGGCCTGGCCCCGCACACTGTGAAAACATTCTGACTTCCTCTAAGTCTCTTACTTACTTTGAGCCAATGTCCGCTGTGCTATTGACCACTGAGCTAGAGCAGGAATGACCCAGACATTAGTGTGGTCACACATACGTGACCTGTCAGTGATAGTCGGGCTCCCACCTGGGCAGGTTGCCCACCCTGCTACAGCTGAGATAGGAACTCTGACATGCACCTTTGTCTTTTTGAATCCACCCATCCCTTGGCGTCCTTCAGATCACTTTCTTTATCTTTATCTGATGTGCTTCTTACTATAATCCCACAACATGAAGAGTAGCTATTTGGCTAAGGAGGAAACTGGTTCAGAGAAGACCAATGTCTTACCCCACGGGCTAACACTTGAGTCAGATCTCTCAAGGCTAAACCAGGGCTCAGTCTTGGTTAGGAACCCAGGGTCACTCAGCCAGAGAAAAAATTCTGGCTTCAGCAGGTGACATTGTTAAATGACAACTAGGAGGCAAGATCTCCCCAGCTGAGAACCACTGGGGGAGAGGGGGGATTGCAGTGCCTTCTCAAAGCTGAAGATTGACAAGGACAAGAGGCTTGGAGGATGGACGACAGAAATTCCAGAAAGGAAAAAGAGGCAGGGGACTGCACAGTGGCTCTGGGATTGGCAGGTTGCCCAGTGGATGGAACATAAGATATTATTCCTGTAGTTATTATTACATTATTTATTCTGAGAGTGAGGCTGTGAATGTGGCCAGGGACAGAGTGGGAAAGAGCTTGGTCATCATGCTAGGACTCTAGGTTTTATCCTGAAGGGCTACCCAAAATGTTGAGGAATTTGGATTAGTGTTGCCAGGAATGACATTCTCACACATGCTGTAACATGGATGACCCCTGAAGATGTCATGCTAAATGAAATGAGTCAGACACACACACAAAAATACTGTATGATTCCACTTACATGAGGAACAGTCAAATATACCTAGAGTAGTCAAATTCATAGACACAAAAAGTAGAATGGTGGTTGTCTGCTCCATGGATAACCGAGTCAGGAGGCAATTCATTCATTCCATGGCTGTTCACGAGCACCTGCTCTCAGCCAGGCTTTGTCAGGCGCCGAGGGCTCAGCAGGTAATTGGCACAGTCCACGTCGTCAAAAAGAGGGCGGCAGTCAAGTCGACAGGCAACTGTAACATGTGTGAGCCAGGTAAGGGGGGCGGGGGAGAAACTAAACTAAGACAGAGAGGGATTATGAGGGAGGAAACAGGGAGGACATGATTTGGAAGTAGAACTGATGAGGTTTGCCCACGCGGAGAGAGGAGCAGTTTATGAGATTTCCAGCATGGCTGGCCAGGTATAAATGTAGCCAAACTTAACCTCTCAGTAAAATGGGGAACGCCATGGACTCTACCTGGCAACATTGTCGTGATGGTTACATTAGTCAATCTATGTAAAGTGCTTAGAACGTTCTTAACAAATGTTAGGTATTTTCATTAGAGGCGGCGGCTCACTTTCACGTACCCAACACTTTTTGGAGATTTAATCGCTGCTCCCCTTGGTTTGGAAAGAAAGGGATCCCATGAGCTTCTAAATGACAGAGGAAGGAGATGTAGCCCTCCTGGGACCTAGTCTACGATTTGGGGACAGACCAAATGCTCAGAGTCCTCACAGGGTGAGGAACTTGTCTAATCTAACACAGCTGATTTTGCAAGACCCGGGGCTGCTATCGGCTTCGTGGTGAAGTCTGCCCACACCCAGGCTCAGTGAGATTCCACAGGGAAACACAGCGTGTAGGAGAACGCAGTGTTCCACGCTAAACTCTCTGTTCTTGGGAGTGGTATGGGGATGAGGGTGGAAATCTATTTTCTGCCGTTTTTCTGCTTTGCTCCAAGATGTCATTATGGAGAATATAGGGTAAAATAAAATTATATAACTATTGCAATGTTGTCCGCGTACCCTGCCACGGGGACTCTTTAGTCAGAGAGTTGTCTTAAATTAGAAGCATCTGTAAATACTTCTCCAAATAAAGTTAAAAATACGCTATTATGAGGTGCTAATCATTTTCCCTCATCATGGGAATTCTCATGGGTTTTTTCTTTTTGTGGTAAATAGAATTAGAGGCAGAAAATACGGATGCAAGTCAGGGAGGGGTTTCTTTTGTTTTCTTTTCCCGCTTTCAGAAAGGCGGATGGAGTCGCCTGGCCTGAGGTTTTAGAAAATCACCTTAGTTTTTTCTCCCTGTGTTACAAAGGGAACAGGTGAACTACAGGGCAGAAGCCACTGGAGGCTTCTTTATGTGGGGGCTTCCAGAATAGACAAAAACTATTGTGGCCGGTCTGTACGCACCATGGCTCTGTGGCTTTCAGAGGCATTTGCAACTCGAGTGGCTGGGTCTCCCTTCCTCCAAGTCTTATAAGATAGGGCATGGATATTTCTACGTCAAATATTTCACTGTGTTAATATTAGCACTTCCAGATTCGAGATGATGTTTTTCAAGACAGTTTCTGCAGTTTCCTTCCCCATCCTGGTCAATTAGCTTATTCGCATCGCCATGGAGAAAACGTGTGATCCTGCAGGAAAAGGCCTCCACTTCCCCAGAATACATCCCGTGAGAGCCCAGAGTGGATTGGACATGAGCCTGGCGGTCACAGTGCAGATGACAAGAGGATGGACTCACACCGCGAGAGAGGAGGGAGCCCAGCGCCAGCTTTCTCCCTGCAGCGCTGGTGGCGTGAGGCGTCCCCCTTTCTTCTTCTTGTCATTAATTTAGGATCGATCCGGTGCGATTGCCAACCACGATGCATCGAAGAATAGAGTCTGAACTCAGTGAAGAGTTCAGAAGGTCTCTTTGTGGAGGCTCCAGGGCCAAACAGAGAGACAGGGTTCCTAATCCCGGCTCCAGCACTGACTAGCCCTGTGGCTGCATCGGCCACTTATGTGCCCGGCCCTGATCACTCCTGCAGGACTGGGGGCTCATTCCCCAGCGTCTGCACCTGTTGGCTGTGGACGGCTCTTTCTCTCCCTGGAACTTGCCCTTAGCCTAAAAGAGCTGCCTTGACCTCTGCCCAGGTCAAGCTCCTTCCCTGCATCCAATGACGGTTTGATACAGAGATAGAAAGCCCTGGTCACCTTGCTTCAGTGAGGACAAGTCTTAGGGGCTGACCAGCTCTAGGGCTCCCAGTCGGGCTGGCTGAGACCTTGGCTGAGTGAAGCAGTCCCCCTCTCTGTCTGCCTGGGCCCACTTCCTTCCCTCCCTCACAGGGCGGTTTATAAGAGCACACCCCATGACCTCCCTATGGGCAAATCTCTATGTCAGAGTCTGCTTCCCACGGAACCAATCTGTGACAATGGCCTTAGGAAAGTTTAGTTTTTTAAATTGAAATGCACATGGGAAAAAATGAAATCAACCTTTTGAAAGGTTATTATCCTAACAAATGCAAACAAAGAAAGTCGAGCTGTCACTCCAGCTGTCCCTGAGCTACCCCTGAGAGCTTTACACTTTCTTGTGTACAGTCTAAGACAGTGACTCTCAAAGGGTGCAGGAAACCCTGGATGTCCCTGACCCTTTTAGAAGGTTTATGGGGTCAGACCATCTTCATATAGTACTAAGGTGTAAGTTGTCTTTTCCACTCTCATTCTCTCACAGGTAGAGAGAGAATAAAAAGTTCATTGATAGGTTTCAGATTCAACACTGTAACTAATTTTAAGCGACTATCACTTGCCAAGCTTTGCTGTCGTGTCATAGAAACTACACACAATTATTTGAAAGGGCTGTTAAAATGCTTCTCCCTTTTCCAGCTACGTACCTGCATGAGGCTGGATTCTCTTCAGAAACTTTACTCAAAACAACATATGGCACTAGATTGAATGCAGAAGCAGCCAGGAGAATCCGGCTGTCTTCTATTAAGGCAGACAGTAAAGAGATTTGCAAAAATGTAAAACTATAGCCTAACTTTGGCTTTTTTGTTGTTTTGGAACCAAACAAATAGTTTCATTGGAAAACTATTGGGAAAAAGTATTTTTTAATAAGAATGTTATTTTTGTTAAAATGGAATAGATTATTATTTTTTAAATAAAATAAATATTTTTAAGTACTTAGTTTTAATTTTTAATATGGTAAATATTGATAGTTCTAACCCACATAAACAAAAACTCTTGGGGGTCTTCAGTAATTTTTTTTTTTCTTTTCTCTGGCAATGGACTGATAGATCTTCAATAATTTTTAACAGCCTAAAGCATTCTGAGAACAAAACCTTGAAAATTGTTTTTTCCTTTTTTCATTACAGAGGGAATTCTTTATAGTAATAAAAACACACAGGAAGTAAAATATAAAAATAATAATCAGTAATTAACAAGAAATACCCTCTTTTGGTATTTTTCTCCTTCTGTATCAATATCATACATATATGACTCATTCTATATACTGTTTTGAAACCAGGAACATCTTTTTTTCTTTTTGGCCATTATATATGATACCACCATGTCATTTAAAATAGGGGCTAGGAGTTCCTTTAAGTACCCTAGAAGAATTAACTACCTGGCCATGTCGGACATCTGAGTATTTAATATCTTCTGCTCTTATAAATGTAAAAGATTTCCTAGAATTTTCTTTTAGCCGCATTTCCCAGATGTGCCAGTGTTGGATCAAAGAGTAGTCACGTTTTAGAGGCATTTGATACATATGGCTGAATTTCTTTCCAACTAAATGGCCTTCTGTGAGGCCAGGGGCTGGGTCTGTGTACGTGAAGATTACATTTTGTATTTCCACAGAGGGATGGATGGATGCAGGACGGAATGAATGTGTGAGAGAGATGGCTTCGTTGTACCAAGGTTAAAATTGGATATTAATAGTTAAAAAATTATTTGGTATTTGCTTCATTTAAAAAAAAGTCTCTCATTAGCGTTGCTGTTGTAATTTTTATTTTCTTGGTAACCATGAGGTTGAAAACGTTGTCTCGTGCTGATTGGACATTTACCTTTCTCCTTTGTCAACTGCCAAAGCCATTGACTCTTGACGGCGAATTCCTTCCCTCGCCCAGCCCGTGGCCTCCGTACTGATCAGTTTCCTTATGCCACCAAGTTAGAGACACAAAGAAGTGGAAGGAGGGCATGATCCTTGTGATGACTCTACCCTGATGTGGCTTCAGGGAACAGTATTTCTTCAAAGTGCAGGTTAATTGCAAATATTTAATAATCAGGGAACTGCATATAAAAATTCGGAGTCCTAACTTCTCATGAAAACATTAAAGGCTTTGGTAATACTCTCACAATTGCCTGGACCTGGGTACTGGCTGCTTTTTTAAAGGGACACTTGTTTCCCAGCTTTCCTTGCTCCCCACCACTCCCTGCCCCTCTCTGGCCCCAAGTCCCAGCTCCAGCTGACCGTTTATCCTCACCCTCGTGCTGCCACTTTTCTTGGGGTAAATTTGTAAGAACCATGAACTATTTCTTATGCCCAAGTTTCTATCAAAAGTCTGAAAAAAGAATGGCAGGAGATCCCATGTCTCCATGAAAATGTGAAAGCATCCTTATAAAAGTGAAGTTACATATATTTCATGTATGTTACATATTTAATGTAACAATAATTATAATATTTAATATAAACATAGTTGCATATGCCTAAAATACAATGTGTCTGTATTGAATACAGCAAGTATGATTTTTTCATCCAACACATACTATTCATTTTTTAAAAAAAATGTAAACTCTAAAATAGTGCCTAGGCATCAAGCCCTTTTTAGCTGGAGACTTCATACCAAGGCATACCAAGATGACATACCATCAGTCATGTGCCCAGGTCTTTCTGACCCCTGTAGACACTTGAGTTTGTGAGTGCTGGTGAGGCTGCCAGGTGATGTCCATTCCTCTTCCTGTTGCATCTTAGCGAGAAATTTTAAGCCGAGTTTTATGAGTGTTTTTCTGTTCCTTGTAAGAAAGAGATATTTCAGCTCGCTCTGCACAGTGTCTAGTCATCTGGGTTTTATCTTGGCCTCTCTAGAGAACTATAGCTAAGAAAACGACAAACCGTCTCTGAGGGGCAATAACATTTCACATCTGATGGAGTTAAAGAGGAACTCAGAAAAAGGACAGTTTTTTCACAGGTGGATTTAGACTTTATTAGCTTAGCCATAGCTATGTTTTCTCCCTCTTACTGCAGGGTTTCCCAAACTTTATTAGTTATACACTTATGCTTTTTGTCATGTTCCTCATGCCACATAAAACACTACATATTTCTTTTAAATTGACTCACTAAATTATTTAAAGTATTTAAAATAGAAATTGGATATGACTCGCAAAAATGGAAAATCAGTATTATTTCCTAAAAGTAAAAGGTAGCATTAAAAAATAAACCTGCAGCAAATGTAAGGAAAGGTCTTACATTCCAGCTAGAGTCTGTTGCTCGCCTGAAAGCCAGCCCTGAAGCCAGCTCACTCTGCTTTTTAAAGGATGCTAAAGAAATTCTAGCATCAAACTAAGGCTTCTCTTTGACACAGTCAAAAACATTACCTGATAACTGAAATAAAATTGCAAGGGGAATAACTTTCTCACTTTCTCCGTTGGTGACTGAATTTTATTTAAAGTTCACTTTAGGCACGATGTAAAAGTTTCTTCT
Organism: Lepilemur ruficaudatus; assembly: GCA_963574885.1. Taxonomy (NCBI): domain Eukaryota; kingdom Metazoa; phylum Chordata; class Mammalia; order Primates; family Lepilemuridae; genus Lepilemur; species Lepilemur ruficaudatus. The sequence continues at coordinate 23,164 of CAUYRT010089958.1, forward strand.
CTGTCACCACTGGTAAATGTTTCATAACTTGTGAAATACTATCCTAGTGTACTGTTACTCATTTATTAATTGAATTGAAAATATCAGTGTTACTACTTGGGTTACTCCACCAACCAGCTACTATGTCAACCTGCCATTGATTAAACAGTTGCTACACCATGTTATTTTTCTTGCATCCTGACGCAACACTTTGAACTATTCTTCCATGCTATTTTCAATCATTTCTACTACCCATTTTGCAGATGAGGAAAGCAAGATTTAAAGAAGGTTAGAAACTTAGACAAGTTTCTACAACTAGTCAGGGATAGAGTTGAAATTCAAACTCAGATTTGATACTGCTTATAAATGCTTGAGATTATTTATCCTTCAGACCAACCACCAGAGTCTCTGTGATTTTACCACTTACGTCCCCAGCTCTCATAACATAAGAAGCAAATCGTACTCCAATAGTTTTCCCCTGTCAGAGAACAAGGATAGAAAACTTGCTAGAAGTGTTATTTTTCCTTAGCAACAAGGGGAGGTATGGTTCCAAACTCTTAGGATCAATCATAGATGTGATCTACACTGAACTCAATTTTTATCCAGAGTAAATCTATTTAATTAATAACTAAATCATCTTGAAGGAGAACAAGAGTCAAGAGTCCAAAAGTCAGACAACTTACATTTTGAGTAAGGAGAAATGTGGGTCTGGGCTTTCTTCTCCAATGATAGATTTACAGAATTTTATGGACCAATGTAGCTGGAGAAGACTGGATTTCTTTGAATTCTAGAAATGAAGCTCCTGTCACTGCTTCATCACCTGCTTTCTAGAAGCATCCATCCATCCATCCATCCACCCATTAAACCATCCACTCAACCATCCATCCATCCATCTTAGCATCCATCCATGCATCCATCTATCCATCCATTTTACCATTCATTCATCCCTCAATCCTTCCTTTTTTCCAACATTTATTAAGCATGCACCATGTGCCAGGCTCTGCATTAAGTGATAAGAATACAAAAAAATACAAAAGAAAAAGAATATAGTTTCTATCTGGGCCACAACTAAGGAAGAAAGTCATGTATAAAGTGGAAAAAAGTGCTAAAATAGCAGTAAACAAAGGGGGAATCTGAGGGCAAGGATGAGATGCTCTTTCTCAGCCTCGGGTGGGGAGAAAGGTTTTCTGAAAAAAGCATCTTACAAATTGAGAATTGAATAAAAAAGTGGCATTGGTCATGTGAAAGCCAGAGGTCTAACTGGGAGAAAAGAGTTGTTTCCATTGCAGAGAGCCGCTGGGCAAGGGCCTGGTGTACACAAGTGCTTCTAAAGTAGCAAGCACAGTGCAGGAACATGAGCCCAAAAGTGTAGGTTCCGAGGGGACGGGCTCACCCTTGATTGATCCTCCTGGATGTTCAGATTCCTGCCTGGGCTCTCTCTGCCTAAGGGCTTGGATTTTCATGGATGTTTGCATTCTGGTATTGGCTGAGTCTTGGTCAATATTGTCCCAGTTTGTTTGGTACCAGGATTAAATGCCACAGTATTACTCAGCGCAATTAACCTTTAGTATTCAGCCCAGCATGTTCACCACGCTCCTGCCGAACAAGAGACTGGGCTTCTCTCCAGCACGTTTCTCTGGGCCCCGGCTGCCTATTGCTAGACATTTAGTGCAGAATTATTTTGCCTGCAAGCAAGTGGTGTGTAGAACTCTTGGAGGTCCGAGGTTAAACCAGCACATGGTTTGCTTTTTGCATGTTCTTGGCATCCTCATTGAGGCCATCGTCTACCCCCAGCCTTGTTCTGGTAAGGCTGAGGGTTGAAAACCACTGTCTGTTTCCTGTACCTTTTCATAGGAGATACAACTTTATAGCTTGGCAATGCTCATCATTTGCAATAGCAATTCGGTGGGCAATTCAAACCTGTCACTCCCAAAATGTTGTAGTGCCTGACATTGGGCTGGTTTGCAAAGTTAAGAGAAAATGAGTTTGAAATTGGAAAGGCTGTGTGACCTTGGACAAGTTGCTTAATGTCTCTGGGCCTCAGTTTTCTCCACCTGTAATGATGGACACGATAGTGTATCTACTTCATGGAATTTATATGAGGATTACAAAAGTTAATATTTAAAGTGTTCAGAACAGTTTCTGGCATAGAGTAAGCATAGAAATGTTTGTTAAATACAATAAAAATTGCCGAGAAGTATAGAGTAGTGAGTAAGAGCAAAGGTGCAGGAGCCAGGCGGGCTCTAATGTAAACTCTGCCACCTCCTCGCTGTGTCGCCTTGGGAGAGTGAATTAACCTCTCTGACACTCAGTTTATTCACTGCTACAATGAGGACAATAGGAGCTCCTCTGTCTCAGGGTTGTGTGGGGTTGAAATGAAGTAATGCATGCAGTGCTCTTGGCACGGTGCTGGCATAAAATAAATGGCGGTTTTGTTCAGTGTCATTATTATTCCCAAACTTAAGGTCTAAATGAGTTGGCCAAAAGGAAGAATTACCAAATCAGATGTGCAGAAGAAAATTGAACCCCCACGTCCCAGCAATTCCAACCTCCTGTCCTTTTGCATGTCCTCAAGCATCTGCTAAGTGACAGGAATGCCTGCAAGGGGCAAAGGGGACCTCAGTTACTCTTGACAACAGTCCTGGAACACAGATAATATTCACCTTATTTTATAAATGTGGGCCCTGAGTGTTTGGTGATCTGCCCAAGGTGACCCAAGCGCTGAGTGACAAAGACATTTGAGTCCTCATGTGCCTCCTACCTAACTCCTGGCATATCCCCAGGAGCCTTGGAATCAGACAGACCTGGGTTCGAGTCCTGGCTTTGTTACTCACTGGCTGTGTGGCTGACGGTGAGTCATTTCACTGCTTGTATCCTCCTATGTCAATACGAACAGCAAAGCAAGCTTAGAGCTTTGGTGAAGACCAAGAAAGGCAGAGTATGGAAAGCACACCCCACCGTGCCTGGCCCACAGTAAGGGCTTACTTGATGTTTGCCACTGTAATTTCCTGTAATGTTTCCTGCTCTTATGACTCAGCACGGTCTCAACACTCCTCGAGGCTTCCAAAAGAGGAGAGAAGGGAGGATTTTTGAAAACCAGGACCTACAGCTTCCTCGCCCTACCACACCATCCGTGATGACACTTTTACAGGTGCCGATTTCCTGGGAATCATGTTTTTTTCTTTCTAAGTTACAGTGTGTCAACTTTCATAAAAAGACACCACCCTGTTTGAAAACCAAGAGCCGCTGTTCGGAGAGCGTGTGTTGGAAGGAGCTTCTCAAACAATCCCACACCCTGGCCTCCCAGTTTGTTTTCTGAAGGGTGGCTTTGGATTTTTGACAATATCTACCGCTAAAAAGAAAGTATTTCAGTAACTGGATCCTCCTCCAGCCCGTTTTCTCCTCCTATGACTATGGAATCATCAGTTAGTGGATGGAATCCACAAGGGCCATCCAGTGTGTATATTTAAGTGTCAAAAGGAGACAGATGGCATGCTCAAATATGAGGACACTCCAGGAAGACTTATTCCTGAGAAATTAATTACCAAGGTGTGGGTGGGGCATGGCAGGACAGGATAACATGGAAACTCAGGGCTAGCACAGTGGACCCAGAAGGAAAGAGAGGGATAAAGCTAATGGTTTTAAGAAAAGAGACTTTCTGGCTGGGTGTGGTGGCTCATGCCTGTAATCCTTGGACTCTGGGAGGCCGAGGCAGGAGGATGGCTTGAGGCCAGGAATTTGAGACCAGCCTGAGTAAGAGTGACACCCCAACTCTATAAAAAATTTAAAAATTAGGTGGGCATTGGTGGCACATGCCTGCAATCCCAGCTACTGGGGAGACTAAGGCAGGAGGATCGCTTGAGCCCAGGAGCTGGAGGTTGTAGTGAGCTAGGATGACACCACTGCACTCTATCCAGGGAGACAGAGCCAGACGCTGTCTCAAAGAAAAGAACAGAGACTTTCTGTAAAAGGACTCGGCCACTCTGAGGTCACCTCACTCTCCTTCCTTCCTCTATTGGCCAAACCCAACCAGAAGCGCAAGGACATATCATGACATTGACTGTGTTGACACAGTCCATCCAGCGTGGCCTTGGGAGGCGGAGAGCAGGTGGAGACGGGTGGAAAGTGGACCAGGGGGAAAACCGGTACAAGAGGCAAGGCCAAGGAGCCGCCTGGATTTGAGGGCACTGGAGAAGCTGGTCCTGTGAGAGCCATCATGCTATCGATCGGCTGCTCAGCCAGCAACTCCAGGTACCACGTAGAGTCAGGCAACCTTTTAAAATAACAAGAATATCAGGCTGCATTGCAATCTAAGAAACACCATATAGCAAAGCCCAGATAACAGAATGACTGATGAAAGTAAAATAGTTCTTATTATTCACCTCCTCTTACAGGTTTACTGTTTTAACTTTTCCTCCATCCCCTCTGCAAACACGTGATCTCTTTGTTTGCTCACCCCCGGCCTGTGAAGCAGACTGGCAGTGCCCACAGCCGCTGGCAGCACGCGGAGCTGATCGTGCCGCGCTCTGGGCACCTGTTGAATTTTATGCTTCCTAGAGCTCAGGCGTGCTTGTTTCCCATGCCTGCCGATGCCTGTAGCACCTGTTAATGATAATTAAAATAAATAGTAAATATATAATACATAAATCAGTAAACTGTAAGGATCAAAATAAAGATAGTTGCTGCTTCTGTGAAAATTCAGTTAAGTTCTTTGGGGAAAAAAAACCTTCTGCCAAGGCTAATCATTGTAAAATAATTGCCGTCACTGTAGTTGTGAACAAGTCAACTATAAATGATAGGAAAATCATAAGAATCTCCGAGAATTCTATTTATAATTTATGATTGTTGGTCTCGTCCCCTAGGGCTGGATGCATTGCTGTCTGCAAAAGCACACAGGATCTGTTTGCAAAGGAGCGGGGAACCAACAGTGTCTGCAATCTATTTGTTACCATGGCAAGAGCATGTATTGAGATATCTGCTTTTAATGCGAGAGTTTTGAAATAATGAGAGGTACCTCAAGAAATTCATCAAACTATCTGTGTTCAGTGTTTGTGCTTCCCTGAGATGGAGCTTTTGTGTCTCAAGATCAAAGATAGAGGTTTGCAAACATCTCAAGAAACATTTGGGTTTTTCTTGGGAGATGGGGGTGTGTAGAGGGTCAGGGAGGGAGAATGAGGCTGTGGTTGAGGAAGGGGAAGTGACCCAGCCTGGTAGACAGAGGACAGTGGCCAATACCCAATACCAAGAAAGGGACAGCACTTCTTTTTGGGAGGTCGTTGTTTCTCTGAGTGCCAGAGACCAGAGCCACCTTTGCCCTCAGCTGTAGGATGCCGGGGGGTGGAACCTGGCTTCCGAGGGCGGAGGTTTTGGGAGCAACCGTGTGAGTCTCTGACTCTGAGCCCGTGGCCCGGGGAAAGCTCCGCTACAAAGAGCACCTCTGAGCCCACTTGAAGCATCGGGGTTTGGCAGATGGGGCAAGAGCCAGCCAGGAGCAGAGGTGATTAGCAGAAACAGCCATCGCACCCTCATGGCGAATCCTAGGGGATTCTGGACCCTCAGTTTCCCCATTTGTAAAATAGGGAATGTAATGGTATCTATCTCATAGATAGGATTAAAAATACAATACGTTAATGTGCTTAGCAAAGTGCCGGCACATAATAAAGGTAATAAATAATAGCTATTAGAATGTTACTGTTCTTTTCCAATATCATATGATCATAGAAAGAGCAGAGATGCCATAACCAAGACCGAAATCGAATTTCTCAGCAATTCAGTTGGTGAAGACTTGAAGCTGAATTTGTTTGATAAAGAAAGAAGGAATGTGGCACCTTTTGAATCTCAATGCTGTGGAGCAAATTCCCAACCCTTATATTAGGGAATTAATTGGAGGTCCAAGTGCTTCTGGAAATCATGTTCTCCTAGGAGTGCAGCCCTCGTAGTTCTATGGCTGATGGTGCCATAGCTGAGGTGCTCACACTTTCGTCCAGCTGTTTCTGTCATCTGCGTGCTGAATTAGCCATATTGTGCTATGGATGGTCTGTCTATCCTCTGGCAATCTGTCGTCTCTCTCTGTCGTATGTATGTATGTATGCATGCATGCATCTAATCTATACAGTACTGCATTTATGACATGCACCATAGCATGATCTCATTTAATCCTTACACAAATACTGTAGGCTAGAACAGAGGCTTTCAAACTTTTTGGAAAAGTTACAATTAAGACAATCATTTTTCATGAGAACTCTGTTCACAGAAATGCACACACATCTGAAAGAAAAGACTTATGCTTCCTCTATATGACACATTCTATTTCAATTGTATTCTACTGTATTCTATCCTGGTCCATTTAAAAAATATTTATTGTGAGCCACAATATTGTTTTCATGGATCATTACTGGGTCAAGTTCTTATATTCCTCAGTTTACAAAAGAGAGAAGGGCTTGGGGAGGTTACAGATAGGCTTGAAGAAGACCAGCCAGAATCAAGACTGGAATTGGATCAACGTCTTTTCTGATGCCTGAGCATGGGCGGGGATGGCCTGCTGCCTCTCTGAGGACAGGTGGTTCCGACACAGCTGGTGCCCAGCTAGCTTTGTGACGGGGAGCTGTTACGCTCCCACCACCTGCCTCTAGCTCAGCGGTTCTCAATCCTGGCTGCACACTGGAGTCACTGGAGCTCCCTTCCCGGGGATGCAGATTCCACAGGTTTGCAGCGTGGCCTGGGGAGGGGTACTGTGCATTATTTTAAAGCTGCTCAGGTGATTTCGGTGATTTCAGTATGGACATAGAGTTGAGAATCCTTGTGGTAGGGGACCTGGTTAGGATCTCAATTCTTCCTATTTTGCTGGGGGCTTGGATTGTAAAGCAAGACAGCTAATTTGCTAGGGCGTTTATAACCAGAGAAGATGAAATAATATGTACAAGCAGAAACACAAGGCATATTATTAAAGCAAGCATGTGTGCAAAACACAGCGTCCTTTCAATGGCAGCATTGTTTCCCTGTTCCCGCAGCTGGCTCCCAAGTATGTAACGCCGCTGCAGAGCCGGCTGCGGGGAGAAAAAAATGAAGTGCACTCTCCTGAATTTTTCTGGTATCATCTACTTTCGCTCAACCTGCCCTCGAGGAGAGAAGAACAATACCCCCATTGAGAGGCCTTTGTAGCCTGAATCTCAGTCTCCTTTAATAATTCCTGCTTTTCTGTGTGCAATGATTTCAAGGTCCTGGGTCACAAAGTCCTCCTTGAAATTGGAGGGCTGCCTTATTTTCATATCGATGGTGTAGAAAGCCCCAAGAATACAGTCAAACTGAATTTCTTGCCCCTGAATAGACTGATGAATTTATGAATTCTAAGTGCTTTCTACACATGCACGGTCTATTCTTGGGGAAAGCGAACTGCCCTTCCTGATTGATGGAGGTGGCCGTCCTCAATTAGGGAGAGTCCGTTTCCTTCTTAGGAAGAAGCATTGAGAATTTATGGTTTGTTTGTTTCTGGGTATGGAAAGAAATATTTACTCCCCTAACAGCATAAAGTCCTACACCACATATTTAGGCGATCAATAAAAATGATAATCTACTGATTTCCAGCCTTGAAATTGCCATATTCCTATAGAGCTATGCAAAGGCTTCAGGGATGTATTACAATGACGTCTTGATAAGCCGCTGTGTGCCCAGCTGTTAAGTGGGTAACAAAGTCCCTTCTTCTAAAGAAAGGTTGACATTCTAAAAAAAATTGTGACGTGCCAAACTTATGACGAGTCTTGAGATTCATGGTTCTTCATTTACAAAAGATACAATGTAATGCCTCCTAAAAGCTATTATATTATTAGCACACTGTAATAGCAGGCGCTGATCAGATGCTTGCTATGTGTGGCATTGTGTCAAATTTTTTCATTCGATCCTAATAATAACCATACCAGATAGGAAACTATATTAACCCCACTTTTCAGATGGCAAAACCCAGGTTCACTGAGGTTAACAACCTGCCCTAAGCCACACAGCCTACAGATGTCATTGCTGAGAGAGGAATTCAGATCCCAGGGCCACTGAGGACCCGGTTTGCATGGGGGGATGTCACTGGTGGAGAACTAGATGCTTTTAGGCACTACAGAAATGAATTCCATGTATCTAAATGAATAAATCAAACAGGTTTATCAAGTAATATCATACACTTGGTTTGACAAATATTACTGTATGACAAGAACTAATAAAAACGAAATGAACTGATTACAGGAAAAATATTGAGTAAACAATAATCCAAATAGTACATGTTGAAAATCTTAATGGCTTATTTCACTGACTAGAAAATAAGTTTTTAAATGGTGGAATAGAGAATGTGAGGGCCCTTTGTAATACATATATATTTTTAGTGAGTTAACACATTATTTCTAGAATCATGGCCCCCAAATATAATCAGAGCCCCTGATTGGCCAGGGGCAGGGGCACAGTCGTGATTCTGCTTTTGCCATGGAGCACAGCCCACCACTGGAGACCTGCAGACCCCGTGCAAATGCTGCTAAAAGTGTGGTGTGGCCGGAGGAGCCCAGATGACTTAACTGATCTGTCACTCACTTGCTTTGTGACCTTGGGCAAGTCACTTCACCTCTCTGTGCCCCAGATTTTTTCTTCATAAAATAAACGGGATGGAAAAATTTGGATCTAAAGTGTATTTCAGTGCTATGTTTCTAGGAGAGGTGGGTTAATTAATTCAAAAATTATTAAGTGGGTATCTCCTCCAGCTATTATTTTAGGAAGTAGCATGGCACAGTTATTTAGATCAGGGACTCTGGGGCAGATTACCTGGTTTGAATCTTGTCTCCACCAATTTTTGCTGCGTGACTTTAAGCAAGTTACTTAAATTCTCTGTACCTCAGTTTCCCATGGGAAGTGTGGGAGTAGATTTCATGCACATTAATTATCTAAGTGCAGGTGCCTGGCACATTGCAAGCATCACCAAATGTTAGCTATCAGAGAATCACTAGTCATAAGTTTAGCACTTCACGATTTTCTTTGGCATTCTAATCATATTTATTAGGGAATAAGGAATGAAGGTGAGGATGATGGTGGTTGGTGTCTAGCACATTGTGTTCGCCAAGACTGATTTGCAATGAGCCATTTCCAAGCGATGGACTCCTTGTGTACTTCCGGAAGTCACCAGCAGGTGGTGGAGTTGGATTATATTCGATATTTTAGATGGTCAGGGCCTAGCGCTCCTCCAGCCTTGGGTTTTTTGTGAAATAAAAATAATTTTCTTTACCAACGCGTGGGGCCAGTAGGATCTGGAATAAATAGAGGCTGTATTTGCCACCCAGCGTTGTGTAAGTATCAAGAAAAAGTCCCGTTGGCGAGTGCACTGGTTCTCAGCAGGCCGGCATCATTTGCAGCACCTGGGGGGACTTGTCAGCAATGTAAATTATCCGGCCTCAGCCCAGCAGGACAGAATCAAAAACTCTGTGTCTGCCTGAGCTCTCTGGTGATTCTGGGGCGCGTTGGTTAGAGAACCACTGTGCCGGCGGGCTCAGTTTTGACTCCAAATGTGAGTATTATCAGATAAAGAGGAGGTGTGGGGTGAGTCTTCCTGCCCCGGCGCAGGCCGGAATCGGCAGCTGCCGCATCCACGTGGGTCCTGAGATTTAAACACGCAGAGTCTCAGGCCGCACCCCAGACTCGCTGGACGGGAGTTCGCATTTGGACCAGATCCCGGGTTCTCTTGCACAAGCTCCTTCTCTTCTTCCTGCCCTTTCCTTCTCTTCCTTTCTCTTTCTCCTTTTTCTGTCTTCCCTTTGCCGTCCCCACTGCTGCCTTTGGCAGTGACAATTCCGTGTCCCCCCCCTGCAGTGCCGGCTGCTCAAGAGGAGAAGGAACAAAGGATGGAGAAGGCTGTTCTGTTGCCCACCCTGAAAAGCCTTGCTGGAAGCCTGCTGGAGAGGGAGACATCCTTGCTGCCGCCGCCCCAGAGCAGGGCAGGAGCTTTGGGGTGAGAGCTTTGCGGACCGGGTGGCTTCGGAGCAGCGTCTAGACACGCGGCCGAAGTTGTCTCTCATTTCCTCCCCATCCTTCTCTCCCCCTGTTGTCTGTGGCTCTTTTTCTATTTCACCTGTTTTCTGGCTCTTGTCACCTGTGGGCGGTTCATTCCCACAAACAGCATCAGGGAGATGATTCAGAATCTGAAGTAGGTACCAGTGGCTCTCCTGCCCTGTACAAGCAGCACCAACGTCCTCCGGGAACGCATTAGAAATATAAATTCTCAGGTTCCCTGCAGACCTACTGAGTCAGAAACTGTGTTTTACCAAGCCGTCCAGAAGGTTCTGATGCACACGACAGCTAGAGAAACACAGCTGCAGAAGGGGAAGAAATTGCTGATGGCTTAACTCAAGCCACTGGTTCTCATTCTCCTTGCTAACAGATCCAGTCAGTGTCCGAGTCTCGGGTGAATTCTCAGAAACTGTAGCCCTCTCCCTGGCCCCGGGGGAATGAAATATGATTTGTCTAAATTCTGATTCTTCTTTAGCAATGACTGGGGACATTCGAGCAAGACCCTACCTGATCTGCCCCACCTTCTTAATTGTTTTCTTTCTCACCCTACTCCACTGACCACCCTGCTCTTTCTGGAACTTTCAAGTATGCTCACCGTAGATTCTTTGCACCTAGCACTGTATTCACCTGTGAGATTCCTCCTTTAAGTGTTCGTATCATTTTTTTTCTGGGTTCATCTTGACTTTTGGACAAATGTCACCTCATCAAGGTGGTCTTCCCAGGCCACCCTATCAAGCTTCATATCTACACATTCTTTACCACAGGGCCTGAGGTCCAGCCCTCAAAGCCTCAGTATTTCCTCCTGCAAAATGGGGCGATTGGTATAGTTTGGGGATTAATTAAGCTATCTCTGAGGAACCTCCATACGGTTTTCCACAATGGCTGTACTAATTTGCATTCCCACCAACAGTGTATAAAAGTTTTGTTTTCTCCACGTCCTGGCCAGCATTTATTATTTTTTGTCTTTTTGATAACAGCCATTCTAACTGGGGCAAGATGACACATCATTGCAGTTTTGATTCACATGTCTGTAGTGCAGGTTGCTATTTGGGCAGGTGGGCGGGGCCAATAGCAGCCCTCTCCCTTCATCCCGAACCCTCCTGTCCTCTTTCCTGCTTGGTTATTTATTCTTCATAGCACTTTCGCTACCTGACAGCGTATTCTGTTATTTATTTTCTGTGTTTCTAACTACAATGTAATTTCTGTAAGAACAGAAGTTTACTCCACTTTGTTTAGAGCAATCGGTCTCAAATGTGGTCGCAGGATCATCAGCCTTAGCATCACCTGGAAACTTGTTAGAAATGCGAACTACTGGGCTCCTCCCAGCCAAGACTGACCAAGTCAGAAACCCTGGGGCTGGGACCCAGGAGGCTCCCAGGTGATTCTGACGCACGCTGCAGTCTGAGAGCTGCAAATGCAGCGCGGTACCCGCGGCTCCTGCAACGTTGCTCCGTCGCTTGGTTTATAACAGGTGCTCACAAGATGCATTGTTGAACGCACACATGGAACTGAGAGCTCGTTTTAGACTTTTATGGTGGGAAAGTAGAGGGTTGACAAAGAGGAACTGGATTTGAGAGCGAAAGGAGGCAGAAAAAAAAAAAAGACCCTAGAATAGTAAAAGAACAGAGATCAGGCTTCAAGACGAATTGCTAAGAAGAAAAAAAGGGAAGGAATAGATGGAAGATGCAGGAGTTTGGAACCAGAAATAGAACAGGAATAGAAGGGCTTGAGGAGTTTTAGAAAGAGACCCAGAGACAGCTGAGTTAAGTAAGAATATTGAATGAGAAAGTAAAAGGGAATTTTAAAGTGCTGTGATTATATATTACCTCATTTGGTGGAGGAATCTGTGTAAAAATCTTCAGTTATAATGAATTTTTTTAAAGTGACAGGTTGTATTTCTTCTATCGTGTCTCCTTTCTGGGGCTGAACCCCCTGGGTCCTGATTTAGGAGGGTGACATTGTATTGGTTCCATTGTCATCATTGCCATCACCACAGATTGTAAGAACCCAATCCATAACTGACTTCCTGTGATGCTGACTGTGCCACGTGGTACAAGAACCTGGCCTTTCTGTCATGTGGACCTGTGGCAAAATCCCTGGGACCTTTCTTACCGGATATGCCTTCTGTGAGCAAAATGAGGATAGTATCTTCCTTAATGAACAAATGTGAGGATTAACCATGTGCAACACACCCTGCCGCAAAGACCCGTTGTGGCCACTCAAGAAATATTGTTTCCCTTTTCCTCTACCCCATTTTCCTTCTCCTTAAAATTACAATGAAGCCCCAACACAATCCTTGGAGATTATACAACTAATAAAATTTAGGGACCCAAAGTTGAGTGAAGTCTCGCCTAAAGATGCTAAAGTGACCAAGGTGATCATACCTGTACCAAGCTTCAAGCTGAGTGAATTGAGAGCAAACACGACCAATCATACAGTGTGCCATTAATCACCTGAATAAGCCTAAAAGATGAGAGTGAGCAGCTTTTCTGAAAATTCCATGCAGGTGATTCCCAAAGAAACAGGATCAGCACCCGACAACCGCTGAGCTTTCTTTTGACCTTTGGATGGTAGTTGACAGCCTGTTTTTTTTCTGCAGGTGCCTTGCTGCAAAGCCAGCTAAGATTTCCCCACAACGGATGTGCTCCAGCAGGGAGCGTGGCACACCCCCGGGCAGGGTCACTGAGGGCTTTTGAGCAATCATTTTCTCCACGTCACTGTGGTCATCGAGGCATGGGGGGTGAAGTGCTCTGGCCTGCAACTGGTCTAGATTGACAGTTACAGAAAAGCACTTTCAGTGGCAGTGCCCGCCTGCTGAGGTGGAAATGCCAGCTGGCGTGGGCACTGAGGATAAAACCAAGTGGACGGTCTGAAGACGCCAGGATCACCAGGTGCATGAAAGGAGAAACAACTACCAGTTCTTGAAGGCCAATCATGTGTCAAACATTGTGCCAGGTGCTTTTTTTTTTTTGCAGATGAGAAAACTGAGTCTCAGAGGTTTCATAGCTTTCCCAAGGGCACACAGCTAGGACACGGTGGCACCAGGATACAAATAGAGACCTAACATCAAACTCAAGTTGCTTCCATTATGGGATGCTGGGAACTGGACTAGGAGACAGCAATGATGTGGCTTAAAGAGACCCTGTCATGCAGGAATGACAATGTTTTTGAGCAAGAGCTAGACAATGCCTTTTACTTTCATTGAACCTTGGGGTTGAGTTAGTCTTTCTGGACGTGTGTCGCACCTATAAATTGAGATGATATTCTGTTTGGTTGGCAGAATAACTAATAAGCAATTGGAAAGTTCTTTGCTTCTTGTAGGATACTATTATAGGCTTTTCTGACCTTCCCTAAAGGACAGGCTAAGTCAGTGTATTGTCATGTGTAGAAGGAAGAAAAAGGTTCCAGCTCTGCTGGTTTTCTCACTAGTGCTTAGTTAGATCATTGATAAAATGGGAATAACATCCTCTAGATTATAAGAATCAAATCAGTGATTTAAGTTCAGTGCTTAATAGGCACTCAGTAGGTGGTGGCTATAATATCATTATTAGTGTATCAGAGAAGGGAAAAAGCAACTGCCTCTAACCATGGATGCTGAGCTCTGTAAGAAATGGAGCTTAGCCAGGCTTGGTGGCTCATGCCTGTAATCCTAGCTCTCTGGGGGGCTGAGGCGGGAGAATCACTTGAGCCCAAGAGTTCGAGACGAGCCTGGGCATCATAGTGAGACCTCATCTGTACAAATAATTTAAAAAGTTAGCCAGGCATGGTGGTGCACACCTGTAGTCCCAGCTACTTGGGAGGCTGAGGCAGGAGGATCTCCTGAGTGCAGGAGCCGGAGGTTGCAGTGAGCCATGATACTGCCACTGCACTCTAGCCAGGATGACAGAGCAAGACTCAGTTGCCAAAAAAAAAAAAGGCTTGATTTTTCTGAGCAGTGGGGTTGGGTAGCTCCTTTGTTCCAGGAAGGGAAACGTGTGGGATGACGAAGAAAGTGCTAAACAGTTTATCTGAGAACTCTGTTCACCGCCTGCCCAGCTTCCTCTGGATCTCAGTCTTCTTATGTGTTAACAGAAGTTTCTTCAGATCAGTGACCCTAAGCTGAGATCTGTGGGGTGCTGGTTCCCAAGAATGGCAGTAGGGCTCAATAATTAAAGCCTGCAGTGATCCAGTTAGGTAAGGAAATGAAGCGCTCACCTTCCTCTCCCTCTCCCCCTCCCCCTCTCCCTCTCATCCTTGAATGTGCCAGTGAATCCGCTGGATCTCCAAGACGGGCTGCGGTGGAGAGTATTTCCCACACTCATTTGAAAGACACTCTGGAAGCCTTTTACTCTGTCGTCACTGAAGCCCTTCTCCACTTGGAATTCTATGAGTCTCATGTCTGGGTCACGCAGAATGGCTGGTTCTTTAGCGGACAGTGGCACAGTTTTTCTATTTATGACTTAAGGCTGTTGATAAGGCAGAGCCTCCTGACCTTTTATCTCCGGAGGTGTGTGCAGTGATTCAGTTACCTTCCTCGCTTGTGAACTGGGTGTCCTCATTCCGTTGGGTCACCCGTTCCCATGGATTGGAAAGGATTGCATTTAATTTTGAATCAAGGAGAAAGTGGTAATGGTGTTCTGAGTCACCGGTGAAGCCGGCTCCAAGCCAACCTCAAAGCGAGCATAGTCTTACACTGATGAAGAAACCTTGACAAGGTGGCAGTAGAGTTATTGGAAGCCCTTAGAACCAGACAGTTATGACAGCACAAGCTCCCAATTTGCGCTTTCCATTTTTATCATCTTTATTTATAATAATCTTAAATGATGGAACTATTAAGTAGAAAAATAATGACAGCTACCAATTCTTAAAGTGCTTACCATGTGCCTGTTACTGTTCTAATCATTTTACTTACATTATATCATCAGTTCCATTCTTGTGAGGATACAGGGAGGAGGGGGTTACAGCATAACTTAGTAAATTTTCTGAAGTTACAGAGTTTAGAGGAGGATGCTCCAAATCTCACCCTCATCAATTTTTAGGCATGTGGTCCCGGCCAAGTTGCTTACTTGCCTTAGCTTTATTAGCTCTTCTGCAAAATTGGAATAAGATAATAGTGTCTGCATAACAAGGCTGTGTGAGGATTAAATGGGATACTGCACTTGTGGAATGAAGAGTGTTGCTGACGTGTAGGCAATACTCTAAATCTGCTAGCTGTTGTTTTTAATCATTATTATTATTACTATGTTGACATGTGTATTAGGAGGCTGTTATTCTATCTCAGAGGTAAGTGCTTTTTTTTTTTTTTTTTGAGACAGAGTCTTACTCTGTTGCCCGGGCTAGAGTGCCGTGGTGTCAGCCTAGCTCACAGTAACCTCACACTCCTGGGCTCAAGCAATCCTTCTGCCTCAGCATCCTGAGTAGCTGGGACTACAGGCACGTGCCACCATGCCCGGCTAATTTTTATATATATATATTTTTTTAGTTGTCCAGCTAATTTCTTTCTATTTTTTTTTTCGTAGAGACAGGGTCTCGCTCTTGCTCAGGCTGGTCTCGAACTCCTGAGCTCAAACGATCCTCCCGCCTTGGCCTCCCAGAGTGCTAGGATTGCAGGCGTGAGCCACCACGCCTGGCCAGTAAGTGCGTTTTATGCAAAATATAGATATAATTGTGTGTATATGGGATAGATATAAGAGTTATATTATTTTTAGTCATAAGTTTATATAGTTTTCTTTCTTCAATGAATTAAGACTGTACATTAAGAGCTCCGCGTGAACTAAAGTTTGGAATAAAATCATATTGAGCTGTACAGCAGGGGGACCTCTCACAGAGTACCAGATGTTTAAAGCTGCAGCCACTACAGAGAATAATCTGACAAGATCCAGTCAAGATGAGGGTGTGCGTGCCTCTGACCTAGCCATGCCCTAATATCCTGGAGGAATTCTCACACACATGCACAAGGAGACACGGGTGGGAATGTGGAGGGCGGGAGGATTTGAAATAGTAAAAAATGGAAACAAACTGAAGATCCAGCGACAAGACAAGGGGTAAATAAATTGGAATAAAGTAGAATATTATGCGGAAATTAAAATAAACGTTTGGCACTGTTAGAGTGTGAAGTCCATGCATGGGGGAGAAAGAATCTTCAGACAGTGACTGGGATACACAAAAGTCAAAGTCTAAGTATTGGCAAAGTAATATCATAAAAGCAAAATGTTGAATTAAAAGCAAATTTCAGGAAAATACATGCAGAGTAAAACCTACAAACAATACCTATGTGATCATAAATATGCTTGTATATGGCAATAGTATTATATAAAACAGGCTTGGCATAGTGAATACCCAAGTCTGGAATTCAGGATGGCTGTTACTTCTGGGAAAGGAGGAATGCAAATGATTTTACTGAAAGAAAGCAATTCAGTTGCATCTGGAATATTTCATTTCATATACAAATGTTGGGACGTGAAGGGCCAGCGTCAAACTTTGACACAGCTGAATGGTGGATGTTTTTCTGTATACTTGAGATGTTTCATGATTTTAAAATTACCGGTTTTTTCTCCTCTCTCTCTTGTTTTTGTCTTTGATTTATAGTTTCAGCACCTTCAGCACCTCATATCTAGGTGTGCATTTTGGGGGGACAGCATTTTCTTTTTCCTACAAACCTTCTGTAAAAGACTTTGGGCTCACAGATTCCAGTTCCAAGCGTTAGGACTTGTTTTCCGCTGGGTGTTCAGATGAGAGGTCACACGGTGCAGGCTGCATCCCGGGTGGAGTTAATTATTTAATATGACTTCCTCTTGGTCCGTAAACTCCGTGAACTCTCCTGACAGCCAACTCATTCACACTCCGTGGCCCGCAGAGGGAGGGGGGTCGGGCGTGACACAGGTGGCAAGAACAAAACAGCATCGCTCCCTGCGGGTTATCAGTGTTTGTTTCTGCTGCTTGCTCAGCAGACCAACAGCATAGGTAGGGCTGCCGGGGGAAACCCGGAGCTGCGGAGTTGTCACTGACCTACTGAGGGAGGGTTCAGGGAGGACAGGGCGGTGTGTGACTTTCCAGTTAAAGTGTGACTTCAGCCAAGGTGGACACTGGGGGCAGGCGAGGCATCGAGTTCATAGATGAGATCAGTGTCAATGGGGACAAGTCCAGCGGGTGACTCTGCATGTATACGTGTGATAACAGCAATGGTGCAGGAAAATGCACATGTTGTCTAAAGTAAAACACTTTGCATAGAATACCTTGTATGTTCCTAAGCACACTGTGAAGTGTCTAACCATGACCTTGGCACAGTGAAATGGCTCCTCAAGGACAGGGAGGGAGCACTTTTGTATCCCTTAGAGAACTTGTTAATATTTAGATTCCAAGGAAGCCAGGTAGAAACACAAAACAATTCTTCCTTGTGGGTGGGTTGGTTTATGTTATTTTATTCTTATTTCGGTAAGAACACTTAACATGCAATCTACCCTCTTAACTGATTAGTGAAAGTACAGTACAATGTTGTTATCTATGGGCACAAGGTTGTACATAGGACGCTAGAACATACTCATCTTGCACAACTGAAATTTTATGCCTGTTGATTAGCAACTCCCATTTCCTCCTCCTTCCAATCCCTGGCAACCACTATTCTATTCTTTGCTTCGATGAGCTTGACTATTTTAGATACCTCCCATAGTAAGTGGAATCTTACAGTGTTTATCCATCTGTGACTGGCTTATTTCACTGAGCATACTGTCCTCAAGCTTCATCCATGTTGTCACATATTGCAGGAGTTCCTTCTTTTTCAAGGCTGCATAATATTCCATTATATTTTATTTATATATATGTATATATAAAATAAACATGGTGTGTGTGTGTGTGTGTATATATGAACAACATACCACATTTCTTTATTCCTTCATCTTTTGATGGATATTTAGGTGGTTTCCTTCATCTTTTGATGGATATTTAGGCTATTGTGATAAATGCTGCTAGCACATATCTTTTTGAGGTCTTGATTTCAATTCATGTGGATAAATACACAGCAGTGGGATTGCTGGATCATATAACAGAAGCAAAAATAGACAAGAGGGACTACATCAACCAGAAAGCTTCTGCACAACAAAGGAAACAACAGAATGAAAAGGCGACCGACAGAACAGGAGAAAATTATTGTAAATCAGGTACTTGATAAGGGGTTAACTTCTGAAATACATAAGTAACCCCTACGATGTGATAGCAAAAAACCTCTAATGGCTTGATTAAGAAATGACCTAAGGACTTGAATAAACATTTCTCCAAAGAAGAAATACCGATGGCCAACAGGTATATGGAAAGATGTTCAACATCAGTAGTCATCAGGGAAAGGCAAGTCAAAAGCACAGGTGTCTACCTCACACCTATGAGGCTGATCAAAACAACAAAAGATAACAGGTGTTGGCGAAGAGAAACAAATCCTTGTCCACTGTTGGAGGGCGTGCAAAACGGTGCAGCTGCTGCGGAAAACAGTATGTGGGATGTAGGTTTCTCAAAAAATTAGAAGTTGAACCATCGTATGACCCTAGAATCCACTTCTGGGTTTGTTTTAAACACATACGTGTCTCTCTTGTGTTCACCTACCTTTTCCTGTGGGTAGGTAAGCACTGGCTCCACCCTTGGGACTCTGGCCTCATGCATCTTATTTTAAAATGAATGCCTTCAGTGTTCTCTAGACACAGTGGTGCTTGGAAAAAAAATTCAACTTTTTATTTTCAAAATTTCAAACTGCAGAAAAGCTAGAAGAATAGCTTTATACACACCTTTTTTTGTCCTTCACCCACATTCCTCAAATTGTTAACATTTTGCCACATTGGCTTCCTCTCTTTATAATAATAACTATATATTATGTAATTTGTATAAATACAATAATATAATATATACATACATTTTTTTCTGTTAAATCATTTGACAGTAAATTGCAGATATAATGCCCCTTTACTCCTAAAAACTTGAGCATGTATCTGCTAAGAGCAAGGGCATTCTCTTATATAAGAACGTGCAATTTCAAATTCGGAACATTTAATATTGCTACAGTATTATCATCAGTAGAGTCTATATTCCAATTTCCTAAATTGCTCCTAAAATGCTATTTAAAGCCATTAATTTTCTGATTCAAGATCCAGGTTTTTTAGTGTATTATCACGTCTCTTTAGTCCCTTTAGTCTAGAATAGTTCCTTAATCTTTGTCCTTTCTGATATTGACGATTTTGCAAAGCGCAGGCCAGTGGTTCTGTAGAATGACTCTCAGTTTGGGTTCGTGTTTCTGATCGTTTCCTCCTGATCAGATTTGGACAGGAAAACTACAGGAGAGGTGTCATGTTCTTAGTACAGCATATCACCAGGCACGCAATGTCAGTTTGTCACTTTATTGGTGATATGTATTTTGATCCCTTGGTTAGGTGGGGCTTTGAAACTTTTAAGATGCAAGTCACTGGAATAAGTTTATTGCCACCATCGCTTCCTTGAGTGTAAAGGTTGCCTTGCGTAGGTCTCTCGTAGGGAGGGCCCTTCCCCACTGCTGTCTGAATCTCTGCCAGCCCTGCCTTGGAACATTGGGTCAGCTTTGGGCCACCTCCTGGCTCCCCTAGAGCCTGCATTCTAGTGAGGAGGGACAGGCAGTAAACACATAAATCATCTGAAAAAATAAGTCAATTCCAGACTGTGGTAGTGCTGTGGAGAAAATAAAACAAGGAATGGGACAGAGAGTTAGGCAGCGAGGAAGTCACCATCAGTTAAAGCGCGTTCCTGTCTTCCTGGAGTACCCACTGCAGTGGGATAGACCCAGGATAATGAATGAGTAAATGGATAGTAAGTGAAGGTAGCGATAAGTACCTGGAAGGGGAATTAAGCTGGGAAGGGGTGGGAAGGAGTGTTCTGGAGAGTTCTATGGAGGGGGACAGAGAGGACCTCTTTCAGGAGGTGGCCATTGGGTGGAGACAGAAATGAAGTCTCGGGAGCAAGAGTCCTGTGGACTTTGTGGGGAGAGTGGTCCAGGCAGAGGGGACTTTGGGGGCACAGAGGCGGAGGTAGCAGCCTGCTTAGCACAACAGAGGAAGAGGAAGGAGGCGGAGTGGGGTGAGGGTCCGGTGTGGGGGGCCAGTGGGGGAGGAGGAGATGAGAACCGGGGAATGGTCAGGGCTGGACCCTGCAGGCTTTCCGGGCTGCGGTGAGGACATCAGCTTTCATCCTTACAGTGGAGGAGGAAGGCACTGGGAGGTCGAGGGCAGGAAGTGACATGCTCCATGTTCTAAAACTTTTTTTACTTCTGGCAACTTTGTAGAGAAATCGATGAGTGGGAAGGGTTGTGCCCAAGGGGAGCAAGAAGACCAGTATCCAGAAGAAAGACCAAGTGGGCTCCCTGGGAATGGTGACCTTGTTTTGTTCATCTGCATCTCCCCAAAGCCTAGTAAGGGACGCTCAACATTTGTTACATAAATGAAACAATGGCTGAATGCATCGAACAGGTCCCTGGCTTCTGTTATTAATTTTCAAGTACAGAAATCCATCTCACTGGTGGTGAATTTGCACTGTGTCATCCACTTAGCTCAGGTGGGACCACGTTTCCCTGAATTTGCTTTCCTCTGTATTTCCTGGCTGGGGTTGTCCACAGAGAAATGTGCATGTGATTTAGGAGAGCGGAGTGAAGGAGGAGGCATTTTTAAGTTCTCTGAAGGTCAGTATGGCATGGACGCTTTCACAGCTTGCCACAGCTGTGGCGACCTGCAGGCTCATCTCCCTAGCATGGGCGGTGGCTTTGCCTGCGGCTCCTGTGGCCCCACTGGCCACCTCCTTCTGGTCCCGCAGTGTGCCTGCCTGGCAAGGAGTGTCCACTGCTGGCGCAGGTCCCATGCAACACTGAGATCAGAGACCCTAGCAGGGTCACAGTTGCTGTGTCTCGTTGGGGTTTCACGCTGTCCTTTGTCTCTCCTTCCTGCCGTCTTCTCCGCTGATGTGCCGGCTCCAGCAGCAGCTCCCACAATCCTGTACAGCAGAATCGCACAGTAAACCCCCTTGTGTGCCGCTCCTGCTTCCCGGAATGCACCCTGAGGATACAGACCAAATCTGAGTATCACCCAACCTTGGGCTTTTCTATTCCAAATTTTAGGGGGAAAAAATAATTTTTAAAGGTAAGTTTATAAAGATAACAGACCAACCTCTTACTCTTCTGGTACCAGTGATGTTCTCCAAAGCATACAGAAGAGTTCTCAAATGGATGAGCCTGTCTCTCCTTGAGTTTGGTAAACATTGGTGAGAAAGCAGGTTTTTTATTATTTGTTTGCCCAAGAAGGATTGTAAGAAAATGTCTCTGTTCGATTTTGCAATCTGTGCACTGAATGACTTTGCAGTGAGTCGTGGAGTGATGAAGCTCAGCTGGCAATCATTGGCAGACCCCCGCCCCCCACAGCTCTGCTTGGGACCTGTGACCTTTAACTGAGTTCCTGAGATTAAAGTTTAGTCCCAGCTTGAGGCCAGATCTAAAAGATCCTAATTTTGGAGAGTACAGGAAAAAGAGACATGGAAGATGGAGAGAAGTGGCCATTTGAGATCCAGACCACTGGAACAGGCAGAGGAGGCCACTGGGTTTTGTGAGAGGTCAGGGTACAAGCTCTGCGGTCAGCCAAGGCTGGATTTGCATGTCAACTATCCTGTCAACAGAAGCAGTTCAGAATGCATCTTCACGTCTTGATGTCCTGATTTATAATGCAGGTGACAATCACTTTCGCACAGTGTTTGAAAGGTCAAATAGGACTGTATATGAAGGACTAAGCCCATTGCCTGGCACCCAGGGCAGTGGCCAAGGGATGCCTGGCTTTGACCTTGCCAGGTGACCTGGGGTAAATTAGCGAAATTTAATGTGCCTCAGCTTTCTTATCTGTAAAACTGGGGCTCCTAATAGCATCCTTTATGAATAGTAAATAAATAAGATTGTGGTTAGGATGGCCAACACTGGATTCAAATCCTGGCTCCAACACTCCATTACTGTGTGACCTTGAAAAAATTACTTAACATCTCTGAGTCTCGGTTTCTGACTCTCTTAAAGTGAGCATGGTAACAACAGTTACCATAGGGCCGTCGTGAGAGCTACGTATAATATCGTCATGCACGTGGAGCAGTGAACGGAGCCTACCTTGCAGTACTGCTAAGTGCTCAGCGAATGTTGTTTACTGTTACCGCATCCTTATGACGATTAACCGTATTCAAAGATCTGAGCTAAGTGCGTGACATACCTGATTGTTTTTAACTGACACAACCATTCTGCTGGGTAAGTATTATACCAATCTCATTTTACAAAGAAGCCCCAGGAAGGTTGATGGTGGGGCCGTGTTCATCTTTTTGACTGTGGGGCTGAGTCTATGCTGCCTCCAAGTTATTTGCTTCTAAGAATATATCCTCAGTGCCTGCACTGCTGGGACTGGGTGTCTCCTCCTGGGACACATTTGAAAGCCACCACACCACGCGTGCACACACACACACACACAGATACTATGTGAGGTGATGGATATGTTGATTAGCTAGATTGCGATAATCATTTCACGATGCATACGTGTGTCAAAACATCACATGGTCCACCTTCAGTATACACAATTTCTACTCGTCGGTCACACTGCAAAAAAGCTGAAAAAGAAGGGGAAAAAAGGACTGGGGAGAGCTCCTTGTGTTGGGGTGACCGAGCATCCGTTACTCTGAACAGTGGGGATCCTGAGGGGCTTCTCAAGGGCACAGAATAAAACCTGACTCTTTTGTATTCATGCAGCACGACCTTAGTGAAAACCTGCTTTTGATGATGTAGAATGACACTATACAAAGTAGAGGATGCCACTAAAATATATGCCAGTGAGGAAGCTTGTTGCTCATAGTTGGGAAAATAGAACAAAATCTAATGAGTGGGATAAATATTCCCCTTGGACTCCCAATAAGGGAAAGATAAATGGAGGCTGGAGGCAAGGAGCTGTGTTGACCGACGAGGCCAGATACTTGAGGATGCAGTGTGTTAGGTCAGTGTTCTCCACAGGGGCAATTTTGCTCCTCCCAAGGATATGTGTCAATGTCTGTAGACATTTTGGGTTGTCACACTGGGTGATGCTACTGTCATCTAGTGGGTAGAGGTCAGGGAGGCCGATAAACATCCTACAATGCACAGGACAACCTGTCACAACAACCGCAAAAATATATCTGATCCAAAATGTCAATAGCGCCAAGGCTGAAAAGCCTAGAGTTAGATAGGTATCAGGCAGTTGCCACCAAATGCTAATAGCTAAAGATAACTCGTCTGTGTTTGGATGTGTGTCTTAGCTTGGGCTGCCATAACAGACTCGGTGGGCTAAACAGTGGACGTGTATTTGCTCACCGTTCTGGAGGCTGGAAACGTGAGATCAGGGTGATAGCATGGCGGGCGTCTGGTAAGGGCTCTCTTCCTGGCTTGCAGACAGCAGCCTTCTTCCTGTGTCTTCACATGGCAGGAATAGAGAGAGAAGAGAGGGGGTAGGGAGAGGGAGAGAGAGGGAAAGACAGGGAGAGAGAGCAAGAGAGACAGAGGGAGCGAGCATGCGGTGCCTTTTCTTATGAGGGCACTAATCCCATCATGAGGGCCTCACCTAATGGCCTCATCTCACCCAAATGACTTCCCAAAGGGCTTCCCATCTTCAAATAGCATTATATTTAGGGTTAGGGCTTCCACATATGAAATTGGGAGGGACAGGAGCATTCAGTCCATAACAATATAACTAATACGATTAAACATTTACATAGTGTTTACCCTTCTAAGTGCTTTAAGTACACACAAACTCATTTGCTTCTCAAACAATTATAAAAGCAGGCGATGGATGATTTTACCCCCATGTGTCCAAGGTCACGTTGCTTGAGTTTGCAGAGCCCGTCTTCCCACCCAGGCAGCCTGGCTCCAGGGTTTGTGTTCTTAAACAGCCATGTGAAAAGTAGCTGATGCATTCCATCAGTAGAAACTCCGAAAAACAGTTGAAACTCTGCTAAACTAGGAGTTGCAAACTGAATTGCTTACAGCAATCATGGCTTTTGCGAGCCGTAGGCACTTCTGCTTTCGTGGGCTACTTCTTGCAATTAAAAAAATATGAGAAATTATATTTAATGGCTGTATTGGCTTAAAGACAAATACAACCCAGGTTGGATTCATGATTATATATTCATTATTACTATATTTCTTTTTTCTTCTGATTTTGAAATGAATTAAAATGGAAACATTTTTGTGGACCCCTAAAAGAGTCCTGGGCCCCAGGCGCTGTGCCTAATGGAAAAGTTGGCTCTGGTGGCAGTGGCTCTGGCAGGAACGTGTAGACTTGGAGAGAGCCAGGTATAAAAACGACGTGGCAGGAAGGGGAAGCCCCTTCTCCAGGGGCAGCTGCTGTTGGGCTCCAGCCCAGGTTGGGAAGCGGAGGGAGGGCAGAGGGTGAGAGCCCAGTATTGAAAATTTTAGAAAAGAAGCCAGGAATTCAAATCCAAATGTTCTTTTAAATGAATTCACTGTTTCCACAAGCACTGTGCTAACAAAAAAGAAAAAGAAAGAGAGAGAAAGAAAAGGAAGAAAGAAAGAAAGGGAATAAAACATCATAATTGGTTAAGGAAATGGACTCTGGGTCAGATATGCCTTGGCTGGTGCACTTGCTGGGCACGTGCCTTGGGCGACAGACTCTATTTCTCTAAACCTCATTTTATCATCTGTGAAATGGAAGTAATACTAGAAAGCATTTCTGCAGTGCTGTGGATGTTGAATGTGAATTGGATTTGCATCTATTCTTAAAGTACAGGGGCATTTCAAACCCAAACAGGAACCAGCAGATTACGTTTCTAATGCTTTCTGGAACTAGAAAAGTGATATAAATGGGCAAAAAAAACCCAGGTGGGGCCCCTGGCAGACTGGAGAACTCAGACCTCTGCTGAGCGCAAGCTGGTGGTTTGGCCTGGCCAGTTCTTGCCATCTGAGGATGTGGCCCATGTTAGATACGCCTCTAGTTTTAAATAGTGGCCAGGAATCTGGACTTTGTGTACAATTCTCATTTATTTTTTTTATGTTGGCAATGTATTTCAATTTTTTAAAATACAGAATGGACCAAATGCCAAATGATAGAAACACATCCACAAGCTGGACAAGGCCCCAGGTGGTCACCAGTTCATGGCTGGCTCTCAACAGAAAGTGAGTGTCTAGACAGTGTCTGCCTGTCTTGTAGGTCTCTGGTGGCATTTGTAGAAGTGTCTGTGGTCCAAGAGGGGCTACGCTTTTAGGAGATCAGATTGGAAGATTCATCTTGTCATATAGCTCATCTAAGAAAAAAAAGACAGACATTTTCAATCAATTGGCTCCTTGATATTACAACTGGAAATATCTCTGGAAACTAAAGGTGCCACCAGGAAGAAAGGACAAAATTATATGAAGGATTAAGCAGGACCCAGGGCACAGACTTTTTTTTTCTTTTAAGAAAAAGAATAAGAGAGGGTGAAATAAACAAAGAACTCAGACATGCAAATCATAGCTCTCCTACAGGAATTTCTAAGCCCAGAAATCACCAGGAAAATAATGTTAGATTCTCTTCCTTTTCCAATCAGATTTTTTTCACAGGTGTAGGGAGATATTTCTCTATAGAACTTTACAGCAGACGAAAACTAAAGAGACTTTTATGTTTTCAACTTTTTTTTTTTTTAAATTTCAAAGGTAAATGAAATGGAAACTGGAGTAAGTAAACAACTGGTCACATGTTAACCATGTGGCACATGTTAACATCCCACATACACATGGGATAAGGCGAGGGATGTAAATGAGTGAGCCAGGCCGGCGGGGAGGCCGTAGGGAGTGGTGGGGAGTGTGGCAAAGCAGCGGGGCCCGGCATACCCAGCGCGGCCACGCAGGAAGCGGCCCCCGGTAGGCAGACCTAACTTCAGAAGACAAGCGAAAGGCCCAATTTTGAGAATGAAATCTCTTGATTTTTAAAAGTCGTCAACGAATTCAAAACCATAAAACACACCGTGCAAGCCAAACAAAGCACATCTGAGGTCTGTATTTGGCTGGGAACCTGTGACTTGTGTTAAAGAATATTCCAGCACCCCACACAATTCCTGACAAGGTGGTTTTCAACTCGCTTCCTGCCAAGTGTTTACTCGCCAGGAACGCTTGGTGTGGTCATTTCTGTAACTCTTCATCCTGAATAAGGACCTTAAGTCAAGACAATATTTTACTTTTGTTTCCTCCCTACCATTCACCGGTTTGTGCTTGTTCAGCCAGAAATTCAGAAACCACAGGACGGCTCTGAAGAACTGGAAAACATCTTAAACTCTCATCCTAGCCCTGTTTTTTATTAAAGAATTTTATTTTTATAGTAAACTAGAGGGAGGATGTTCAGAGTCCAGGTTCATAAGGTGCAGGGTTCTTTTTTTTTTTTTTTTTTGCTCAGCAGAGCCCACACATAGACTGGAAAAAAATACAATTTGGTGAATTTTTAATGTCCAAATACTATTCCTCCTAACTAGAGCAGTCACTGGAACCAATTGTACCTCTGCACATTGAACATGACGCTGACCAGGAGGCTA
>CAUYRT010089959.1:0-18871 GCA_963574885.1 Lepilemur ruficaudatus
AGGAAAAAAACATAGGTACTTTACAATGGAATAAGAATCAGATGCTTTGGTAAATTTACTGATAATCATTTAATTGTACACTTAAAATGGAGTAATGGCATGGTATGTAAATTATACTTCAATAAAGTTGTCTTAAAAAAAAATCAGATGGGCAACCAACTTCTCAGCATAAACACTGGAAGCCTCAAGATCATCATCTTGCCTTCAAAGTTTTCAGGAAAATGATTTCAATTTAGAATTCTACGCCTAGCCAAAGTATCAATCAAGTACAAGGACAGTTCAGATTTCCAAGCATTCAGAAAATTTAAGTCCCATAGTCTTTTGTAAGAAGTTTCTTCATGATGTGACTACAAGATGGAAAAAATATACCAAGAAGACAAAGTGGGATGCGGGAAATGTGAAGCAAACTTGGGAGAGGAGTATGTCCTAGGACGAGGCCTTGCAGCAGGCCCCGAGAGCAAGCACTCAGATTAGAAAAGAAGAGAGACTTCAGGAGGAAGGCACCTAAGAAAAAAGGGGAGCCCAAGTACTCAAAAGCAAAGAATAGACTTTTAGGCTGTGGTACCGGTAGGCAATGCAAGGAGGCAAAAATAAAAAAAGAGAACCCAAGGGAAACATAAAACTGTTTAAGAGGAGAAAATATAAAAAACCTCTGAAGAATTCCTAGAAAAAACTGTACAAAAAATAAAATGTGTATTTGGCTTTGCAATAAATATTTACTTAGTTTCAACTTTTAATCTACAGAGCCTTAACTAAAAAACAGAACAAAAATGTGTGATCAACTTCAACAATGCAAAAAGTACATGAGTAAGTGTATTCATGAAGCCAAAAAAAAAAAAAAAAAAAAAAAAAAAGTACAGATGACAGAATGTAAAAGGTGGGAGTAAGGAGGGCAATGTAAAAACTAAAGGCAGGGCCAGGCGCGGTGGTGGCTCAAGCCTATAATCCTAGCACTCTGGAGGCCAAGGCGGGTGGATCGCTCAAGGTCAGGAGTTCAAAGCCAATCTGAGCAAGAGCGAGACCCCCGTCTCTACTAAAAATAGAAAGAAATTAATTGGCCAACTAAAAAATATATATATATATATAAAAAATTAGCTGGGCATGGTGGTGTATGCCTATAGTCCCGGCTACTTGGGAGGCTGAGGCAGAAGGATTGCTTGAGCCCAGGAGTTTGAGGTTGCTGTGAGCTAGGCTGGTGCCACAGCACTCACTCTAGCCCGGGCAACAGAGTGAGACTGTCTCAAAACAAACAAACAAACAAACAAACAAAAAAACTAAAGGCAGGGTACAATGGCTCATGCCTGTAATCCCAGCTACTTAGGAGGCCAAGGTAGGAGGAGGGCCATTTTGAGTACAAGAGTTTGAGGCTGCAGTGAGCTATGACTGCATCCACAGCACTCCAGCCTGGGCAACAGGGCGAGACTTTGCCTCTTGGCGTTAAAAAAAAAAAAAATAGAATTGAAGGACACAAATGTTCGTATCTTTCAGAAGACAAAATACACCGAAATTGGGGAGCCAAAATATACTGAAATATAGTTAATCAGACAAGAAATAGATATTTAGGTGTATTACTTAAAATTATAAAAGTAACCAATAAATGAACAGTGATCTTATGAGCTTAGAAGCAGTAAAGTTAGATCCTGTCATATCATAGCAAGAAATCAACAGATACCATCTATAGTTGGTAAATGAAGAAATATTAGAATGAGCACATTAGAGACATGGAAAAAAATTAAAGGAAGTCATACACAGAAGCATCTAAAAGTGGTGGCTTCTGGGGAGTGTGACTAATGTGTGGAGAAGAATGAAGCAAGGAATGTTGCTTTTAATTTTTAGCCTTTTTATACTATTTTTCTAATCTATCAGCAGGTGTTACATAGATTTTATTTTTCCAAATTTTCTATGGTGAGCAAATATTTCATAATGTAAAATGTTTTATTTTAAATGTCTTTTTCATACATTATACCAAACAGGAAAAATAGAAGAAAAACCACGCCTAGACACATTGTAGTGAAACTGTAGAACATCAAAGACAAAGAGAAGATCTTGAAAGCAGCCAGAGAGAAAGGACAGATCACCTACAAAGGAATGACAGACAATTAGAATGACAGAAGTTCACTCAACAATGGAATCCAGAAGACAATGGAATAATATATTAAGGTGTTGACAGCAAATAAATAACTACTGTTAACCTAGATCTGGGTGTCCAGCAAAGCTACTGCATAAGAACACAAAGATATAAAAACACTCACAGCTAAACAAACTCTTGGAAAATTTACCACCAACAGACCAGTTCAAAGGAAGTTCTAAAGAATTTACTTCGAAACTTTGGAAAATGATGATCCCCAAGCAACACTCAGAGATCAAAGAATGAACAAAACAATAAACGTGTAGGTAAATCTGAAGAAACACTGTCTGGGTATCTAATTTATGCATTTAAAAAAAGGCCATACAGAACACTGGAAATATAAGGTATATCAGGAGGCTAAACACTGAAGCTCTTCAAAGGTATCTGAAAGTGCTTTTAGTGTCTGGGAATGTGGTCAGGATATTAACTTTTAGAATACCAAATTAAATTTGCATGGTAAAATTTCAGTGGTAACCACTAAAAGATTAGAAATAAAGGGTTTAAGTTGTAAACTAGTTACAAAAAACGTAGAGTGAGGGTGATCAACAAAAACGGTTATTAACGACCCTTAAATAGGACAAAAGAGGAGAAAAAACAGAGAACCAGGCAAATACAAACCAGAATGATGATGAAAAAAACTAGTCTAACTATATCAATAATTCTAACAAATGAAAATGGTCTCAATTCTCCAATAAAAGGCAAATTCAGATTGGACTAAAAAACAAAAATCTATCTCCACGATATTTAAGAAAGATATACAGTTGAACAACTCGGGGGTTAAGGGTACCAATGTCCCACACAGTTAAAAATCTCCATTTAACTTTGGACGTTCCAAAAACTTTACTGCTATTGCCAGAGTAGCTACAGTAATGGCCTCACAAATTTCCTTTTCTTTTTTTTTTTTTTTTACTATGGTCCTTATATTGGATTCATTTACCTCGAAATTGTGGGCAACCACAGCTGCAGACCTCAATCTTTGGTACATAACAAGCAATTCAGCTTTTTCTTATATTGTAACTTTTCTCTGCTTCTTAGGAGCACTTCTAGCATCACCAGTGGCACTTTCTATGGGCCCCATGGTGTTATTCAAGGTTTACGATATTGTGCTAACCAAACTGAAAAATATGCAGCAATTGTGAGATAACTTTTTACTGGAACGTGTGATTTACTGAGGAGACAAACTGCTCATGCAGAAATGATTAGTGTCACACAGTGTTTTAAGCAGATACTCAAGACACTTGAGCTCACAACAGTAACAGAAGGTGCCTATGAAATTATTACATAGGTATGTTACAGTAAATTTTATGCAGTTATGATTTAATACTGCATCTTTATATTTGCTTACATTTTCTGGACTGCAAATGGCACCATTTATGTGGATGTGTAAGTTTTGAGAAATTTTAACTTTTTATAATAGATGTTTGTATATTTTATGATAGCAAACGGTCAGAGTAGTAGCTACACATATTTTATACATTCAGGACATGCCTTTTCAATTTTTAATATTTCTAGGCTACGCAGTTTGCCTGCAAGTTTTTTTAAATTGTCACAAAATCTCCAAAAAATTTTCTAATATATTTATTGAAAAAGATCCACATATAAGTGGACCCAGGCAGTTCAAACCCGTGTTGTTCGAAGTTCAACTGTATATGCCTGTATAGGGAGAGAAAACTGAAAACAAAGGCATGGAAAACAGATACATAAAGCAATTACTAAGATAACGAAGACTTTAGGATAAAAGCTTCCTTTGGTATAGAGGGCCAAAGATCAAGATAAATGATTCAATTTGCAGGAAAGACATAACAATTTCAGATATGTATACATCTGGCTTCAAAATAAAGCAAAAACTGATAAAATTAAGATAAATTTGTCATCACGATGGGCAATTTCAACACTCTCTCTCAATTTTTGATAGGTAGACCCAAAACTCAGCAACGTCAAGATTTGACCAACATAACAGTAGAGCTTTAACTACTAAATGAACACAAAATTCTCAATCCTCTAATACTTTAAGAGTCCACTTTCTTCCAAAATGTACATGGGAGATGTACAAAATTGATTACGTACTAAACAAGTATTAACAATTTTCAAAGGATATGCATTATAAAGGTCACATTATCTAACCACAGTGCAATTAAAGTCAGGTCTCTATAATAAAAAAGATAAGAGACAAAAACAAACAAAACCTCCATACATTATACATTAAAAACACTTTCAAATAACTCATGGGTCAAAGATGAAAATCACAGTAACGGAAATAAAAGATTTTTTGATAATGAAATCATTATGTATCAAAACTTATGATATACAATAAAAGTGGCACTTAAAGAAAAATTTATACCTTAAACGCTTACATTTGAAGACAGGCTAAGATATATTAGTAAGAAAAAATATGGAAGAACACCTAGCACTTTGGGAGGCCAACGCTGGTGGATTGCTTGAAGCCAGGAGTTCAAGACCAGCCTGGGAAACACAGTAAGACCCTATCTCTACAAAAAACTAAAAAACTAGCCAGGTATGATGGTACACACCTATAGTCCCAGCTACTCGGGAGGCTGAGGCAGGGGGATTGCTTGAGCCCAGGAGTGTGAGGTTGCAGTAATTTATGCTGAGGTCACTGCACTCTAGCCTGGGCAACAGAGGGAGACGCTGTCTCAAAACGAACAAACAAAAAAGAGAGCAGAAATCAATGAAATAGGAAAAAAAAGACATCAAAAGAGAAATAATAAAGCCAGAATTGTTGTTCTTTGAAAAGACTGTTCTTGTTGTCTTTAAAAAGACTGGCAAAATAAATTTCTGGTGACAGATTGACCCAAGACAAAAAGAGAAAAAGCACATATATTGTGAGGTGGGAATGCTAGTAAGAGGAAAGATGCTGGAGAGATGAGAGGACACTAACTGCTCCAACAGTGGGGAAAAGGATGCTAACATAAATTTGTGCCAATGCACGTGCATATTTAGATTTTAAAAACCTATCACAGGCCTGGCACAGGAGCCACCCGTAATCGTAGCACTCCGGGAAGGCCGAGGTGGGCGGATCGCTCAAGGTCAGGAGTTTGAAACCAGCCTGACCAAGAGCGAGACCCGTCTCTACTAGAAATAGAAACAAATTAATTGGCCAACTAAAAAATACGTAGAAAAATTAGCAGGGCATGGTGGCGCATGCCTGTAGTCCCAGCTACTCAGGAGGCTGAGACAGAAGGATTGCTTGAGCCCAGCAGTTTGAGGTTGCTGTGAGCTAGGCTGATGCCACGGCACTCTAGCCTGGGCAAAAGTGAGACTCTGTCTCAAAAAAAATAAAAAATAAAATAAATAAATAAAAACCTGTCACAGACTTAACTGTGAAACAGTGAAGTAACCACTTTCATACCGGTGACTGGCAGTGTGACTTTGCACTTGTGAACAAATCAATCCAGTAATACTAAGAGTCTTCATCAGAAGAAGTACTTGATACCATTTCAATTTAGTCTTTTAATTTTAAAACACAATTAATACAGAAAACCACATAAAACAAATATATATCTTAATGTATTTTTATAAGGCAAAAGACCCTTCTAACCACCATCCAGGTCAAGAAACAGAATTTCACCAGCAACCCCACAAGCCTATCCATGTGCCCATGGACTCTTTGTGGTTTCACACACAAGTGTGCATCTCTAGACATTACACCTTAACCTTGTTCCTTTTGTCTTTTAATGTCAAATTCTCAGAATGTTTGACTTCGAGAGTGTCCCAGAGACTGTATTTTAACTGTTGCACGCTCATGGTGCAGCTCAATCAACATATTCCTCTGGCCTCTGTACTTCTGGCAAGCTAACTGTTAGATGGGAGACTTGATAACTAGGTTCAAATCTTTGGCAAGACTAAGGTAGTATTTTGTTCTTTCATCACGAAGCACTAAACAACTGGTTTCGCCCTTTAAGAAAAAACAATTCTAATTCTACCACTTCAATCATTTTAAAACAAGATGCTTCTCTCATCTACTATTAGCAGGAGCTGGCAAATATTTTCTATTTTAGGCTGTGCAAGCTGTATGATCTGTTGCAACTATTCAACTCAGGTTGTAATACAGCCATAGGTAACACATAAATAAATGAGTGTGGTTTGGTTCCAATAAACTTTTATTTACAAAAACAGGTGCCAACTCCTGTAGCATTTGGTTACCCAGTGGTATGGGTACCTTCTTACAGGAAAAAACCAGCATATTCACAGGTAAACATTAATTAAAAAAGACAAATAAATGTTCAATTATTTTATTTACCCAGTTTTCAAGACAATGAATTAGTATCTGCTATCCTCCAAAAGGTGACCAATTAGGGTTCATTTGAAAAAATGTACTTTTACGAAATCACGAATTTAAACCTGTTTCATGGGCTTTTAACCCACAGGAATTCTCTCTTACTGAAACTCAAATCATTCAATCTTTCACCAATGGGAACCTAAGCTGGCTCCTGCATCCTTTCGACATGATTACCATTCACCAATGGCTTCTTTGCTATCTGGGATATTGAGACATTTCCTGCCCTAGAACTAGAATCAGACATTTCTCAAGAAGCCTGGTTCACTAAATAGGAAGTATTCTAAGACCAAAATCTGGAAACGAGGGATGCTCAGTACAATGGGTTAGTCATTGCTTCTATGCCTTTCAAGTAGACAGAACTAGAAAAAACATATTTATTTATAGATAAAATACAATGGTGAGTTCATAAAAACTTCCAATGCAAATTCAGGACAACAGTGTTTTACTTGTCTGAAGCTCATACTCCATTAGATTCCTTAAAAGTTCCTGGGATTAACAGTCTCTGAATTCCTGCATATAGGTGACAGTTGGTGCCCTTTTTGAAGGTCACTTTTGCTGGACATAAAATTCTTGGCTCACATTTTCTTTCCTACAGTACCCCGAATATGCTAGTCCATTTTCTTCTGGCATAAAGTGATACTGTTGGCCAGGCGCGGTGGCTCACGCCTGTAATCCTAGTACTCTGGGAGGCCGAAGTGGGTGGATTTCTTAAGGTCAGGAGTTCGAAACCAGCCTGACCAAGAGCGAGACCCCGTCTCTACTAAAAATGGAAACAAATTAATTGGTCAACTAAAAATATATAGAAAATATTAGCCGGGCATGGTGGCGCATGCCTGTAGTCCCAGCTACTTGGGAGACTGAGGCAGGAGGATCACTGGAGCCCAGGAGTTCGAGGTTGCCGTGAGCTAGGCTGACGCCACGGCACTCTAGCCTGGGCAACAGAGTGAGACTCTGTCTCAAAAAAAAAAAATAAAATAAAAATAAAAAAATAAAGTGATACTGTTGAAAAGTCTGATGATAATCTCCCTTTCTTTTTTTCCCCTAAGTCATGTGTCCTTTTTGCCTGGATGTCCTAGAGATATTTCTCTTTCTTTCTAAAATTCCATTGATTGTAGCACACATCTTGGTGTTTATGGTTCTAGGTAAACATTCTCTGGTATACTGTGTGATCTGTCAGAAAGTAGTTTCAAATATATGTTTTTACTTCAGAAAACTTTTCTTGAAAGATAATGTTTGTTCTCTCATATTTTCTTCAGAGATTCCTTTTATAAATACACTGTGTATCTCTACTGCCCTTATTCAGTATGTGCTACTTTCTCTTGAATTCTTTTGATTTTTAAAACATTTTTCCCTTTCATCTTCAATTTCTCTGAAGATGTTTTATTTTATTAAGACATACTAATTTTTGATTTCTTTAGTATTCATTTCTAAATAAATTTTATTTCTAATTCTTGTCACTGCCTATCAAAGTTTTTCTAATTCTGTTTTATGTTGTTTCTTCATGCCTTGTATGATTTTCTTAATGTCTTTTAGCTAATCTCAAAATAGCATATCTTCTTAGTATATCTTTGTGTGCTTTCCCTGAAACAATGCTACTTTGTCCATTCTTTCCTTTTATCTTTTAACTTGGTATAGGACTTAATAAGCTTGGTACTTTTTTTCTGTTGTCCATTTTAGGAGCAGGTTTGGTTCAGATAGCTATTCTAATGTCAAAGAAAACCCTCTTCTGTTGATTTTGTGATGTTAAAAAAAAGTGATGTACTGCTTTGAGATTTCCTAGCTGTTTTCCTCCCCCACTTTTATCTGCTATTCTTTTTCCTAATCTCTATTGTCTGTTTCCCTGCTCAGTTTGATTCCACTGGAGAATTCTCATGGGGACTCCTGTCTTTGTGGGGAACCCTGGTGCAACCAGCTGGGGAGGAGACTCTCCCTGCTCCCTTAGACCTTTAGCCTCACCTGCTACTACTCTGTGCAAAATCCCTCCCAGTTTCACTTCTCAAATTGGCCCATTTGTACTTTCCAGTTAGTACCTACTGGCTGTTCTGGGGTTTTCTTGTTCTCAGGTCCATCATTTATCAAACAGTATATAATGCCGACATAGCAAATTAAACAATGCAGTCAAAAATTTTTTAAAGAGAGACAGAATGAGAAAACAAATACAGGAGGAAATCACAAAGGCTTCGTGAAACCCATAATTTTGAAATCATAAGGTTTCATGCAACCTGCAACAATTTAAACGACACATTTAGGAGAAATAAAAAAAATGTATTCCAAGGTTCAAGAAAAGTATGTTAGAAATAACATGATGAGCACACAGATTTTTTTGGTGGAATTTTAAAATTCAGATCTTAGTAGAAAAAGAGAAACAGAAGAAACCACAATCTTTCCTGATGGAACAGAAGGAAGAGAAGGTTTGAGAATAAAGGAGAAGGGCTGGGCAGGTCCAGGAGCCACATAACTGAGCTATGTAAGTTGAAACTGATGGCATTAGTCCTGGACAATAAGAAAGAGGAGAGACACTCTCACAAAGGCGTTACATGATGACAGTCACATTTTGAAAGTTAGACAGGAGACTGCAGGAGCTGGGGAGTAGGAGAAATGAGAAAAAGGAAACAGATCAGCTGGAAGCTAACTGTAAATATGTTAGATACAAGGAGATAAAGGAGGGCCAGTTGGGCATACATGGTAGGTCACAGACAGGATGCCAAGAGAGGGGAGAAATTTAAAGATAAATAAGATTGCAAGTTCCAGAGAACAGAAACAGGACCAACAAAAAGAGGGAAACGAATAATGTAGAAATGTATCTTTAAGTAGGAGCTTTATGAAGTCCAGTAAAATTCTGCTAATTATTAAGGCTGGGTAAATGGGTTCATGGGAGCTCACTGTACTAGTCTTTCCATTTTTGATAACATTAAAAATGTCCACAATAAAAAAGACTTAAAAATTTCTGAAAAATACAGGTACGAATCTTCTTCACAGACCACCTCATTCTATTTTTCTGAATTATGACTTTTTTTATAATATAACTAATATTTTGTAAAAATCCACTGGAAGCATTTAATGCCTCATGAAAAAGTATCAGAGAGTAAAATATCATTTAAATTATTACCTTGACTTTTTTCTACATTATCTCCTTTTGCTTCCTCTTCTTTAATGGGGGAACTTATTCTGGGGGTCCTGCTTTGTCCCTGGACCACTTCTGCTAGCAATTCTTCCTGAGAAGTTCGAGTTCTGGGAGCAACTGGAAGTGTCTGTTTCTGTGGGACTTTAACATAAAAGCAAAAAAGATGGAAATACAAATCCATTAACACATCAACACTCAATAGTGAACATTTCACATTAAACATAAATGCCCTATTGGCTTTAGATAAGAACATATAAGGAATTCAAAATAGTGCATTTTTTTCTCATTTTTTTCTCTATGACATTCCTGAGAGATAGCTGACTTATTACGTACATAAACAATTTTAAGCCACATGCCATGAATATGATACATCACAATACAATACAGCATATATATATTCATTTTTAACCAAATGCAGGTTAGGCTCTGCTTCATGATCTTGTATCAATTTCAAATTGTAATTTTGATAACCTAAGAGTGAAATGTCAATGCTGTGTCTTAAAACTTGAAGATTATAAAAGCAGAATATTTCAGTATCACAGAAATTCTCTAAATTTCTCATCATTCTAGACAATTAACATTGCTGATAAACCAGGAAAGGGAATGTAAATAGATAAATTGTTAGGTCAAGCATTGACGCTTGCCTGATAATCCTTTTCTACTCGCCAAAATCTGTTTAATTCTATGCTCAAGTTAAATTAGGGAAAATGCTTATGAAAGCAAGAGGACAGAAGAGTATCAGGATCAAGATGGCTAACAGTTTACTCCACTTCAGGAAGGAGAGCACAAAAAACAGATGTAATAGAGAATGAACAAGCAGAGCATTCATCAAATCCATAGTAAAAATTTAAAAATCTTTTCAGAGCAGGTAATTACCATCAGCTTAACACAAATTTTACACACTGGCTAAAGCAGGTCAGGCAGAGTACAGAATTTAATGACAACATAACACCCATCATTTAGTCTGCATTTCAGAATGAACTTCCCTGAAAGATCAGCTTGTAGCTGATTCATCTCCTTTGTTTTAAAAACATGAATACCTTTACATTCTCTCACAAAATGATTCAGTACTTCCAGTAGGACTGGGGCAGGAACATCAAAAATGAGGCAATTCTCTGTCTTATATTCTATTAATGGGTTCCACTGAAAGAAACCAATCTGTTCATATATTAGTTTTAAACAAATTTCTGTAACTTCAGTCACTTATTATCCAATTTTAATCTCTTTTTTGAGAGACAGGGTCTCACCCTGTCACCCAGGCTGAATTTCAGTGGCACTATCATTGCTTGCTATAACCTCAAACTCCTGGGCTCACCTGCTCCTTCTGTCATACCCTACTGAGTAGCTGGGACCACAGGCATGGGCCACCATACTCAGCTACTTTCTTTTCTTTCTTTTTTTTTTTGAGACAAGAGTCTCACTCTGTTGCCCGGGCTAGAGAGCCTTGGCGTCAGCCCAGCTCACAGCAACCTCAAACTCCTGGGCTCAAGCAATCCTCCTCCCTCAGCCTCCTGAGTAGCTGGGACTACAGGAATGCACCATCATGTCCGGCTAATTTTTTCTATATATTTTTAGTTGGCCAATTAATTTCTTTCTACTTTTAGTAGAGACGAGGTCTCGCTCTTGCTCAGGCTGGTTTCGAACTCCTGACCTTGAGCGATCCTCCCGCCTCAGCCTCCCGGAGTGCTAGGATTACAGGTGTGAGCCACCTTGCCCGGCTTTCTTTTTAAAATTATCTGTAGAGATGGAGTCTCACTATGTTGCCCAGGCTGGTCTTGAACTACTGGCCTCATGGGATCTGGCCACCTTCCCCTCCCAAAGTACTGGGATTACAGGTGTGAGTCATTGTGCCTGGCTTCCAATTTTATTCCTTTATATCATAAATTCATATCTAACATTCAATCTAATGTGTATTAACACAAAAGTTCTATTTGTATTAAGACTCCCTTTAAAATTTTTCTTATACATTAATATTTTACAAACAAGGGGGAATAAAAGGCATTACATAGTGCTCAAAGAACTAAATTC
This sequence comes from Lepilemur ruficaudatus, assembly GCA_963574885.1. Classification (NCBI taxonomy): domain Eukaryota; kingdom Metazoa; phylum Chordata; class Mammalia; order Primates; family Lepilemuridae; genus Lepilemur; species Lepilemur ruficaudatus. Next base: position 11,581 of record CAUYRT010089959.1, read on the forward strand.
CACTGACGGATGGTCAACTCTCCATTTCAAACCATTCTTCTATAGAGGAACCTTATCTTACTCTGGCAGGCACCTTTATTTTACCACAAATCTGGAAGCAATCATTTTCAGCTTACTCAAGAGTTTATAGAAATTTTCTACCCAATGTAAACATACAATAATTTAATTTACCTGTAGAATAGTTAGTTGTTTTTGTTACAGATTCTTGAGCTTCAGATATAGCCTTCAAAATTAGATTCTTGTTAGCTTGTTTAGAAGGTGGAAGAGAAGGTCTAAAAAAGTTAAGAAAGCTATTTTGATTAAATTTAAAATTTTTCTTTAAATGACAGCCATCCATTATGCCTTTACTACAGCCTTCTCTAGGTTTTAAACAGACTAGCTGTCATTTTTAGAAACTAGACTGGAACTTTTTAACGATCATGAATCTGGATCAATGTTGCTCCCCCCCCCACCATCTTATTCGATTTTAATATTCTCAGCAATCCTCTCCAATGTTAAACAATTTATCTCTTTAAATGTGCGTCTCAAAAGCCAATGGAAAAGCCTTACATGTTCCTACATTAAATTTTTATTGTCACAGATTATCCTCTTCAAGAAAACCAAGACACTCCATCAGGCAGTTAAAGATTAATTTACAGCTATGTTCAGTTACCTCCTTTCGGGCTTTGCTGGCACAGACACGCTACTGGAGACGCCACCTGTTCGGGACCCATAATCATCATCTTCTTCCTCCTCTTCTCCATCATGATTAAATTTTTTTACTTTAACAACTGAACTTACCACAGGCAACTTTCTCTTTCGAAAGTTTTCGTCCTGCAATCAGATAAATTTATGCTTACCTAATCTTAGAAAATAACAAAGTTCTACCACAAAATATTTTTTCATTTTAAACACATTGCCACACTAGAAAAAAAATTTTTTCCTTGGGTCCACAGTGTTTTATTATGAAAATAGAACAAAACCTTCGAAAACAAAACAATCCTTTCTAATTTAATGAAAAATTTGTTATTTTTTTACTGTTTTCAGGTGGCTCCCAAGGTAAAGAGATGTGTGAGTTATATGCTTCAAGAGGCTCCGTGCTCAAAACTAGCATTAAATACAACTCACATGGCAGTTAACGTTTTAAGAAAAAGCCATTCATATTAAGAGTTCACAGGGTATGTTTTGTTAAAAAATATAAATATTATCTCAAATAGCCAACCTTTAGCTACAACAAAAATTAGAGCTTTACATTCATTTTATTAACAGCTTCATATAACACAGTTAAGAAAACTAATAAAATGCAGTTACTTGGTTGCTTATTAGCAATTACCATGAACAATCTAAAATTGACCTCACCATCCCCAGCCCTCTGCCAAAAATATAAGGTTAAAACTATCTCAAAGGCTGGAAATTCCAAGAAAGTATACAGATGCGATAAGAACTATCTCTAGGAGCCCGTGATGGAGAGGAAAATCTGGTGGATTATACTGAGTTGAAGAGAAATCAATATAAAATAAATTTGCAATCCATGTGTAGTTACTTCACATACTATTTGAAGAATAAGAACTGCCAATTTTCAGCCTAGCCAGACAGAATTTAAAAGTATATACAGGTCGGGCATGGTGGCTCACGCCTGTAATCCTAGCACTCTGGGAGGCCGAGGCAGGTGGATCACTCAAGGTCAGGAATTCGAAACCAGCCTGAGCAAGAGCGAGATCCTATCTCTACTAAAAATACAAAGAAATTAATTGGCCAACTACAAATATCTAGAAAAAATTAGCCAGGCATGCTGGTGCATGCCTATAGTCCAGCTACTCAGGAGGCTGAGGCAGGAGGATCACCTGAGCCCAGGAGTTTGAGGTTGCTGTGAGCGAGGCTGACGCCACGGCACTCTAACCTGGGCATCACAGTAATACTCTGTCTCAAAAAAAAAAAAACCAAACAAACATATGTATACGCATATATATACAGACCTCAATACTCATTTTTTCTGAGTTGTTTCTAAAGAAGGGGCTATAAGTCTCTTCTAAGCTATTAAGCACTTCTGGTTCACACAAATGTCCTGTTTCATACACCCGGCTATTTTGTATATCAAGTTGCTTGGCAGCATGAATACTGTTTTGCTGCTGTTGAAATTGCATTCTGTTTACATGAACACCACTATCTGCATTTCGACTTGCAGGTGGTCGATAAATTTCAATAGAAGGGCGAGAAGAACCATATGTAAGTGTCACTGTAGGTTTTTTCTGAGATAAGGGATTCTCCTGCACAAAATTGAGGTCTTCATCAATGAGATCATCTGGTTCTGGCTTAATATCAATCACATCTTCAGAGGGTGCTGGTTCCCTCAAAGGTTTCACTGTTGACATTAGTCGGGTTGCAGCTCCATCATCATAAGTCTGTCTATTTAAAAAAGGAACAAAACATATTACAAATAAATTAGAGCAATTATCCCCAAATCTTCAAGGAATGTTTAAACATTTTAATGAGGCTGGTCTGAGTGCAGTGGTATTTACAACTAATTGATCACAATTACAGATTCCTTTGTTCCTTCTCCCCTCCCATTGTTTCACTTGACCAGCCATAAAAAAAAAAAAAAATTTTAATGAAAAGGTGTGGCTATTCCCTTTACGTATTTCATTCAAAACCACTTTGAAATTGTACTTTCTTTAAACTTTGATTTACTACATTTGAGATAAAAGATAATCATATACTTAGGTCTTATCCATTATTTTATTCAGAAATTGCTCATGATCATCTCACTATTTCTAAAAATTGCTGAAAACATAGGTCTGAATGCTTGGACCTTGGAAGAAAAAAAAAAAAAAGAATAAAAATTGCTGAAAACAGCACCTGACACATATAAAAATAATGCAAATTTCACAGGTCTACACAGGACTCTTACCTGACATTAGTGGTTTTCTGCTCCTGTGAACTTGTAGAAACTCTGGAATTTCTTTTTTCAGGTCTAGTGTTAGAGATGGCAAGTGGTGGCACTGTAGCTTCATGCCTTCTCTCATCTCCCCGACTGAAATTGCTCTTGTTTGAAGGCACGTTGCTATCAAAGATGTTAGTATCAGAAGACTTTAGACTAGAGGGTTCTGAAAAGAAAAATACAGTCCTTTTCAACTTTATTAGTTTACATCTTTTCCTCCCTCATCACTAATTCAAAAGTGATACAAGTTTATTGTAGTACATTTAAAAAGGATAAATGAAAACCACCAATCATCTCAAAGGTGATTTTTTAGGGGAAGAGTATACATACACGTTTTTTGAAAACTAAGATGTATCTTGTATGTATATTCTGTTATTCTTCCACATTATTTTTAATAGCTGAATATTATTCCATATATAGTAGTATAGTAAATTATTAAATTTATTACTAGACTTTTAATTTTCAATTAAAAAAATCTGAAACATCCTTGAGGCTAAATCTTTGCACTCATCTATTAATTATTTCCCTAGGATAAATCACACTGCTCCGTCTCCACTGCTTAAATTACCTTTGAATTAAATTAAAATTACTGCTTTTAAATTCATAAAAATTATGTGTTTCCTTAAAAAGTTCAAATGAACCACTGTTTTCAAAGTTATGAGTTTTTTCCCAAAGCACTATAAATGACTTTAGAAAGAAACAAATCATATGCTATAGCAAGTAGGAATATCTGCCCCCCCCAAAAAATCCAAAAAACACAACAAAACGTCATCGATCTTACCAGTTGTCACAGAGCGAAGCTTATCTAATACACCATGAAGCCTAAAACACAAAAACAAAAATGAAGCCTCCCTGAAGAATAATCTTATTTGAACTGCCACTCTAAATCTGATGACATTATATTCAGATAAATATTGGTAAGTGGTATTTAATGAATAACATTAAAATTAACTTTCATATTTCACATCTGTAAAAAAGGCTTTATATGAATACCATAGAAGTCAATTAAAAATCATGTTTTGTTCCCTTCATTTTTTTCAACATCTAGCCTCTGCAAATCTAAGGGCAAAATACATTTGACCGCAGAGTCTTATTCTACAAAAAATATCACTTTATTTCCTAAGGACTCAATGTAGCTACAGTAAAACAAGATTAAGTATCAAAACCACATAATATTACTTGTTATAATTGTTTTAGCACAGCGTGTATTTTACCTACTTATATGGTTTCTTGAGCAACTCAATTCTGAGATGTGTAAAAAGTTATCCATAATTTCAAAATATGCTATGCCATTTCACTGTAACCATTAATTTCAAAGGTGATGCTATAAGCAAACACAGGCCACAGTCTTGCTTATAACATAACCTATTTTAGTAGTTACATATTAATACAAGGCAAATTTGCCTCATATTCAAGAGGTGGTACTTCCCCAAAATACCAGAAATCTCATTATGTTTCAATGAAAACCCTAGTCACATGCCACTGTTCCCAAGGATGCAATTATTTCATGGCTCCAAAGAATCAAGATAGTCTGTTTGGAGTTGGTGTTAACAAATACTTAGGAAAGCAAAGTGCCAATGGAGACACAGCATCCCTGGTATCAGTACATGTTAAAGAACTGAATTTATGGCAAGATGAGAAAATTAAATTAATTTCATGTTAAACTCAGATTCAGTTAGTAGTCTAAGAAATCTGTCTAAAGTAGTCTATCAAGTTATCTGAGAAAGGATCTACTAGATCACTCTCCCATCTCAGATTAGCTGGACTCAAACCCACTGTGATCCAAAGGTTGAACTAAGGTCAAGTCACATAAAATATCTATGAACAAAATAAATACCAGGACAGCTGAAGACTTATAAAAAGGAAAAAGTACTCACAATAACAGTAATTTCCACAGTCAAAAGCACCATGATCTTTTTTTTTTTTTGGCTGTGCTTCAGGGACAAATTATAACAAATGGGTTAGGTAGTGAGTGTATCGTAACATCTGAGGACCACTGCATTCTAACGATCATCTTCAAAACTGTACAATATAAACCAGAGAATTCTAGGCAGAATTTTAAGAAGGCTTCTCAAGAGCTGTAAAACGTACAGTTGCCTGCTGGGGCAAAAACACCTTGAAGACAATCGCTGGTATAAAGGCAAGAAGTTAACTACCATCATCCCCCCTCCTTAATGCCTCCCAATGCCTGAGTCTCTGGCCATGCAAACTGAGCAGGCCACTTGCTCACTCAACTTTTGCTGTCACCAACTTTCACTATCACTGGCGGTTCCTAGTCTGGGGGCCTTTACATGAGCATTTCCTGCTTCTATTTGCAGTCACATCATTACCCTTGCCTATCCTCACTCTACCTCAAACCTGCCTGGCCTTCTTAAATTGCATCTTATGCTTTTAATCAGTATTCTCAACTGAAGGCATACGTGGTTTGAAAAAGAACATTCAAAATTATAATGGTAATTTATATTTGGAAACAAAGTTGCCTATTTTAAAATTCCAAAGTTTAAAGATGTTTGAGATTCATATTTGTCAAATAAAGGCATGAGTTAAAAAAAACTTAAGAAGCTAAAAAATAAAAACAAAAAACCTCACCCCATGAGAAGTATTAATAACTCACTGGATAAAGTAATACACGAAGCCAATTCAATACAAACATGTACAACTGATTTAGGTGAGGTAGGAGAAGAAACTATAAGCTGTAGGAGTTTATGAAGGAAACATAATTACAGCTGACATACTAAAAACACCTATGGGCCAGGCACACCTGAAAGCACTTTACATGTATTAGCTCATGTAATCCTCACAATTCTATAAAGGTAATCTACTATTCCCATTTTACAGGTAGAGAAACTGAGGCAGGCTGCAGAGCCAGGATTCAACCTTGGCTGACTCCAGAGGCTGTGCTCTCATCACTCACAAACTACTTCTCCAAAGTGAATGTAATTTGACTATCAAGAACCTCTTTCGAGACAATACCTAGTGTGACTTGTGCCAAACTGTGGTCTGAGGCATAGATATTCAGAAACATACCACACGGTGAATCGAATTGTGTTGTTCCCTAGAAACAGGGAAAGGTCCTCTGTCATTTGGTCCTGACTTTTCTTGTTGGCCACCATCACCATAATGTAATCAGGAAGTTCTTCATCTATTTAAAAGGAAAAGTATGTCAAAACCTTTTTTATGTTTTCCTCAATATTTTCTTCTACTTAAAGTTGATGTGCTTGAAAATATAAATGTACCTCTAAGAATTAGTATCTCAGTTCTATTGGGATTATATTGGACAAGAAAGTTCAGCTTTAATTTTTTTTCTCATTTCACAGGTATTTCAATTACTAGAAGAATGGGAATTAGGAATAACTGATGAATACTTACAAAACTAGACCTCTGAATTACAAAATCAAACTTCAGAGTGCAATTATTTCCCTGAATCTTTTTAATAATGCTGCTGGTTTCAGAGCTTCCAGAAAGTACACAGTCATTTCTCAAGAATAACTGAATGTTTACTTTTCTTTTATTTACAATGTTTCAAAATACTCATTTCTCAAGAGAACATCTTTATCCTGGGTTAAGGTAGATTTTAATTACTCAGGGTAACAAACTTGCAGCAACATCAAATAGGCTGAAATCACCCAAAAACTCTACCTCATTTAAAAAATTTGATTTTAAAGATTGGTTAAATATAAGTCAACTCAACTCACTGTTTTATCCTCACAGTGGTAACTCCACACAGTGATTATGATGAGGTCTAAGACCAAAAAAAAAAAAAAAAAAAGGCCAAAAACCTACCACAGTGACAAGGAAGAGAAAGAAAAAATTTTTAAAAAGATAAAATAAGGCTGGGCGCGGTGGCTCACGCCTGTAATCCTAGCACTCTGGGAGGCCGAAGCAGGTGGATCGCTCAAGGTCAGGAGTTCAAAACCAGCCTGAGCAAGAGCGAGATCCTGTCTCTACTAAAAAATAGAAAGAAATTAATTGGCCAACTAAAAATATATAGAAAAAATTAGCCGGGCATGGTGGCGCATGCCTGTAGTCCCAGCTACTCGGGAGGCTGAGGCAGGAGGATTGCCTGAGCCCAGCAGTTTGAGGTTGCTGTGAGCTAGGCTGAAAGCCACGGCACTCTAGCCTGGGCAACAGAGTGAGACTCTGTCTCAAAAAAAAAAAAAAAAAAAAAAAAAAAAGAGAGAAAAAAAAAAAAAAAGAATGAAGCAAAAGACCTAATCAGGAACTCTAAAATCAACCCCAAAAAATTCCTTTAAGGCTAGGCGAGGTGGCTCACGCCTATAATCCTAGCACTCTGGGAGGCCAAGGCCGGAGGATCGCTGAAGGTCAGGAGTTCAAAACCAGCCTGAGCAAGAGCGAGATCCCGTCTCTACTAAA
>CAUYRT010089960.1:0-32457 GCA_963574885.1 Lepilemur ruficaudatus
GGCTCACGCCTGTAATCCTAGCACTCTGGGAGGCCGAGGCGGGCGGATTGCTCAAGGTCAGGAGTTCGAAACCAGCCTGAGCAAGAGGGAGACCTCGTCTCTACTATAAATAGAAAGAAATTAATTGGCCAACTAAAAATATATAGAAAAAATTAGCTGGGCATGGTGGCGCATGCCTATAGTCCCAGCTACTCGGGAGGCTGAGGCAGAAGGATCGCTTGAGCCCAGGAGTGTGAGGTTGCTGTGAGCTAGGCTGACGCCATGGCACTCACTCTAGCCCGGGCAGCAGAGACTCTGTCTCAAAAAAAAAAAAAAAAAAAAGTCCAGTGTACGAATGGAGTCAGTGACAGGGCACCTGACTTAGCTGAGGAGTCAGGGATGGCTTTCCTGAGCAAGCGACGCTTACATTGGGCTTTAGGGACAAGGACGAGTTGGTGGCCAGGTAAAGAAGATGGTGGGGGAGGGTGTTGGTCGCATTCCAGGCGGAAGAACGTCACTTGCGAGGGCCCTGAGCGTAGGGGAAACCGTGGCTCTCTGAGGAACTGCAGGGAGCCGGTGTGGCTGTCGTGCAGAAGCAGGTGGGGAGTCAGGAAGGATGACACAGGGGGAAAGAGTGGGGCCAGCCCCTGTGGCGCCGTGGAGCCACATGGAAGAGGACTTCAGGTTTTATCCTGAGAGCTCTGGGAAGCCATTATGGGGCTTTAAGCAGAGAAGCAATGTGATCCGATTTGCATTTTCAAAATGTGCAAATTTTTTCTCTGCTGCCTGTGGAGGATGGATTTGAGGACTGGAAGGGTGGGAGTGGGCCATTCAGGAGGTGTTTGGGTAGCAATTCAGACTACGGAGGTGGAGAGAGAAGGCGGGTGGTGCTGAGGAGCTGCTTACGAGGCTGGGTCCACAGGATCAGAGGAGGCAGGTGCCGAGGATGGCTCCCATCTTCCGGGGGGTGCCAGGGCTCTGCAAGGTGGGGACACTGGGCGAGGAGATGGCTTTGGGGAAGCAGATCCAGTCTATTTGGGACATAAGGGTGAGCTCCTCAAGGGTGGACACACATGTCATTCATCTCTGAGTCTCTGGTTGGGCACAGCAGGGGCCTGAGTAACATTTGCAGAATGAATGATCAGAAAGGCACTCTTGGGCTTGGCGCCTGCTTTGTTGGTTGAACATCCAGCACAAGGCACTGCCCCTCAGTTGACAAGGGCAAAGTGCCTGTGGGGTTGGTTCTGATTTGGCGGGTTATCTGCCCTAATAGACGCGAGAGCAGAGAGAGGCACACGTGGGTAGACAGTGGGCATGTGGGGAGTGTGAGAGAGGAAGGGACACTGGGAGTTGGGGGAGCATTGTGTGTGGCATCTCATCACCATTCATGAGCATTTACTGCTCAGCTGGAGGCATGGTCTGGACCCTTTCCCACCACTAACTCATAATATTCCCAGATTTCCCCAGAGGCTTGGGGTTCCGTTTTGCAGCCAGGGGTATATAAGACACAGAAGGCCGAGGCTCCAGTCACACCGCTGAGGCGTCTGAGCACGGTCCCTCCTTCCATCCAACCACGCAGCACCTGTTCATTCTCTCGCCACGTGCCAGGGCCCGTGCTGGGCTCCAGGAATATGAGGAAAACCACACAGGCCTGGTCCCAGGCCCCTTGAGCTTACACACTTCACGTGCATCCAGACAGAGTGGTGTCACCATCATTAGGGCCACCTTTGGAGTCAGCCAGCAAGATCCAGAGCGTGTTATCCTCACTTCCGTCTAAGCTGGTCGAGCGGCAGCACATCCAGACTCCGTGCATGATGCCGTCATTGGAGTTTCATCTCTAACCACAGGTACCTACTTGCGGGAGGCTCAGAGCAGTGATGCTCATAATGGCCAGAAACTGACAACCATTCAACTGCCCGAGAGGAGTGAACGGCTAGGTAGACTATAAGCATACGATGGGAGAGCCTGGCATTATCTAATAAGAATGTGGGATTATGTTGATGTGTTAATGAGACAGGATTTACCGTATCTGTGAGACTGCCTTTCATGAAATAAGAACATAAAATATCAGGTACACACTCATTACAGCTGCTCTGAAACCTAGGTATACACATTGGAATCTCAATTGTGTAAAGAAAATGCAATGCACAGCAAAAGACCGAAATACAACAAATCTTAACAGTATCTACTTTAGGTAGAGGGATTATACATGGTCTTTCTGCTTCTGTGTAATTGTCTGCTCTTTCCAAACTTTTTATAATGAACAAGTATTTACTGTGAAAATTCAGAGAAGTAAATACGTTAAAAGCCTCCTGTGTTTACACATTGGCATAGGTCAGAAAAGTATTCCCAGGATGTAAGAAGAGCTTCGTGATCCCTAGATTCTGTTGTTCGTGCTTGTAATGAACCACACGCAGATACTGGAGAGCTGGCCTCGGTGGGTGCTAACGTGCCATTTTGCTCCAAAGTTCTGGGATTCAACTTAATTCCACACAAGTTTAGCAGTTCATAACCTGGCCAGGGAGGCAGACTTATTTATTTACTCATTCATCCGTTCAACAAATGTTTACGGACTTCCTACTTTGTTCCTGGTGTTGTCCCAGATGCGGGAGAATATAAACACATAATTACAGTGTAAGAAGTGCCTCCGCGGGGGTCCCTGCAAAATGTTAAGAGCATACAGCAGAGGGAGCCGCTAACCCTGTTTGGGGATGTGAGGGTCAGGGAAGGACTCCTGATAATTTGAATAGGGCCTTGAGGGATGAATAAGAGTTCTCTAGGCGGCAAATAGAGGGAAATGGAGCCTATGCTACTTTGGGAATTATTTTTAGAGATGCCAGAGTGTGCTCTGAAGGAAGATGGGATAAGTGCTTAGAGACTGTAGTCGTCATTCCAGCCAGGAAATCAGAATAAGGAGTTGGGTTCAAAGGTCTGAACTCACAAAGTTAGAACAACCCCTTTGAGTCCTGGCTGTTTTTCTACCCCATGTTCAAGGCCTCCTGGAACAGTGACCTGCTTGACACATCAGTGCCTCCAGGTTCAGGAACTGGAAACATCTGGATCCTGCTGGGCTGGAGAAACATGTGTGACCCCTGGATTTCTGTCCTCATGCAGAAAGCAAGGACGGCTTTCAGAAGGGGACCGAGGGCTGGAGATTCCAAGCGGTAAATATTAGTGTTAATCAGAAATCTTGAAAAAGTGATTGTTGGGCCTCGCCCGTCTGTCTAGTTCTGTTGCTTTTCTTTCCTCCCTGCCTTTCTCGGTCTTTCTCTCTCTCCTGTTTCTCCTTTCTCATTCTGTGCCGCGTCCGTCTCTTCCCTTCTCTTCTGTTTTTCTTTTTCTTCTCTCTAGTCTCTTGGAGTGTTTCTCTGTCTCTTGCTTGCCTACCTTTCTCTCTCTTTCTCTTTCCCACATCTTTTGCCAACCTTGGGGTCACCCCCTTGGCGTCCATTTGGGAGCCCAGCTTGCCTTTGAGGGCATTTGGAGCGGGCTGAGTTGGTGGGACTCTCTGCATTTGATTGGCCTCACTTGACAAGGATCTCTTTTTAAAGGGTCTGGATTTACAGTGTGAAAATATAAAGGACTCTTTCATTCCAGCTTTCACGTCTCCCTACTTGAGCTGAACCATTTCCAGACAGATAATCATCAGGTTTCCTACAGGAAATTAAAGACCTCGGCACCGGGTAGTTGCTCGCGTCACCTGCGTTGCCTGTTAAGTTTCATGAAAGGCTTTGCTTCCCCAGTATGTGATAGAACAAATCTTTAATAAGATTTCTTTCCCAAATCTCTCTAATGAAGTCGTTCTTGTGTGTCCTCTAGATAAGCTCACAATGAGGCCAGCAGGTTCTCATTTTGGTGCGAGCTGTTGCCTTACCCCTTCTCAGCTGAGCTGCAAGGACACGGAGCTGGCACATGTCCTCAGGTCCACACTGGGGAGTGGCCCTGGGGACGAGAACCCTTACAATGAGGTGCATTTAGACCTTGCCTGTCCAGGAACCAGTACCCCCACCCTGCTTCTTCCTCGAGCCCCCACTGTATCCTTTGGTGAGCATCCGCTGCAGAGTGAGTCAGGCCCCAATCGGGACAACATGGTAATCCCACCTCCGGTCCCCGTGATCAGTTTAAGTCTGAGCATGTAACCCATTTTCGGACCAGTGAGATGTGAAGGAAAGTCTAGGGACTTCTGGGACAATTTTTCTCATTGTTAAAAAGAGATCCAATCCACAACAGGTATGGTTCCCTTTGTTGTCTCTGGGCTTGTTTTTTTTTTTTTTTTGAGATAGGGTCTTACTCTGTTGACCAGGCTAGAGTGCAGTGGCGTCATCATAGCTCACTACAACCTCAAACTCTTGGGCTCAAGCAATCTTCTTGCCTCAGCCTCCATGTAGCTGGGATTACAGGTACACGCCAGGACACTCGGCTAATTTTTCTATTTTTAGTAGAGACAGGGTCTTGCTCTTGCTCAGGCTGGTCTCGAACTCCTGGCTTCAAGTGATCCTCCTGCTTCGGCCTCCCAGAGTGCTAGGATTACAGACGTGAGCCACCATGCCCGACCAAGGCCTGGCATGTTTTGTAAGGGAGGTTGAGTTCACTGAGAGAGGGGTGTGTGTGTGGGGGATGAGCCTTGGAATCAGATGGCCCCGTGTTGCAGCACCAGCTTTGTTGTTTTGCACTGTGACAAGTCACAGGCAAGTCACTTAACCTCTCTGAGTTGAAGTTTCCTTGGCTCAAAATGAGTATTGAGTACTACACAGATGCTCAATAATTGTGAGCTCCCTTCTTAGATATGTTTATCTTCCAGCTATTTTTAAAGGGACCAAGAGGTGCCAGGCGCAGAAAGCTATTTAATGACATTTCAGTGCTGGGGAAATTTTACACAGGGACCGTTCTGAGTCCTTTACCCACAGTTGCTCCAAGTACAAATCATGTCTCAAATGCCAGCAACGGCGCTGAGGGGGAGGCAAATACACCCAATTTTCAGTTCTCCATGGTGATGAGGGATGTGGATAATTGAAAACAGCAGATAATCCCCGAATCTGCTTTGAGTCACTGACTTCCACCGCCTCCCCCACCGTCACTTTTCTGGTGCAGCTGACAAAATGCCACACATGGATGCACGTTTCCCCTCCTCTCTCTTCTGGTGGATCATTTGGCAAAGCTGCTTACCCACTTCAAAATGGCCAAGGCCAGGGCGACAGAAGCCAGGGGGTGAACACGGCTTCCCCAGCCAAGAATAGCTGGAAGCTGCGTGACTTCCAGCTTGGCCTGTAAGTGGGCTCTGCCTACCCCTTGGGCTAGTTCGGCTTCAACCTCTCCAAGGTTTTTAGGAGGTCAAAGACAAGAAGGCTCAGGGATCCTCCATGAGAAAGTGAGTACCAGAGATGGCTGGGCTCCTCTCCTCGCACGGGCCCTGCCCAGGCCAGCCAGGGTGCAGCCAACCTCATGTGAGCACAGGGCTCCTTCCCACATGCCACAGGTTCCTTGGGGACAAGGGTTTCTCCCCGCTGCCACCCCCCCTCTCCGGAGCAATGGCACAAACTAAGATTTATTGCACTCATTGGATTTAGAACTTAGGGAGTCGTGACCCAAGCCCCCTTTTGGGTCAGTGAGACACCATCATACAAGAGGGATGAGAAGTGGGGGGAGAAGGAAACAAACATTCAGTGGGTCCCTGCTATGTGTCCGGCACCATATGGCTGACCACGTCACATCTACTATTTCGTGCGGAGACCAGTTCTTTCCAGTTAGAACTTGTCTAACCTGAAGTGGGAGATACGAGCTGTTTGCTTGTCTCTGGCAATCTATTCTTCTGGAAAATTCCTGCCTTGGTACCAATGTCACACAAATCAATTTCCTACAGTCTCAACCCTGGGGAGCCGGTGTCTCAGGATCTCTTGCTATCTTGCTATCTTGTTCTAGTAGAAGTTTGATCAGCGAGATCCCTCCATCTGAGAGCTCTGGACAACCTAAAACTTCTCCCTGGGTCACGGGGGAGCCGACAGCTTTCTGGGCCTTTATTGGGAGATGCAGAAGCCCCCCATGCTCAGAGTCAAGGCTCACTGCGGGCAAGGGCTGCAGGAAGATGCTGGCGCTGCCAGGGAAGGCTCGCATCCTTTTCTCTTTTTCTTCTCATGCCCTCCTGGATGGCTCAGACGTTTCTCTAGTGGAAGTGGCAAGGAAGAAATAGGAAGCCACTGGCCTTTCTTACCTTCTGAGGCTCACATTTGCCAGCTCCTGGGGCCACCAGGAGGCTCAATCGCTGGGTTTGCAGGAGGAGAAGGGCATTGTGCTAAGAAAGAGGATTAGCGCTCGCCAGCCCTCCCAGGAGCTCCTGTCGTGGGCCGCAGGGGTTGCCGGAGAAGCAATTTGTCATGAAATCGGCCCTGGGAACGCAATTTCAGAAACAATCAGAGGAGGCACGGTTTCTTAAATTGTAGGAAAAACTCCCCGGTTAGAATAATGGCTTGTGTTTGGCACACGTTCTCTCTGAGATGTGCAGCTCCATCCATTCCCATTCTGAGGCGTGACTTTCAAACACGAGATGGGAAGAGAGCCAATGCGAGGGTGCTGGGCCTTGGAGCCTGGAACTCGGTTATTTAATCTTGGGCGAGTCCCTAAGCCTCTCTGGGTCCCTGTTTGTCTTTGTCAAATGGGATGACAAGAACTGCCTCAGAGAGAGAGATAGTGGAGGATTTAGAAAGGCTTTTGATCCCCCCATCTTTCTCCCAGTCCCTCTCTATATGTCTGTATGTCCCCTCACAGATACACTTATGGCACATACGTGTGTAGGTATGGGTATATATGTGAGTGTGTATATAGTAATATCTATCTCAAGGGTCTTTGGGGGTGGAGATGGGTTTCCCTAGTCCATTCACACTTCCTCTAAGGTGGATGCATGTGGGGAGGGGTTTCTGTGGTGGTGGTCAGGGCAGAGCAAAGCTGACCTTGTCCTCTTCATGGCCATGCTCTGAGTCACTAGGCGTTAGGCTCTCCAGAAGGCCACACTGGCCACCACATACGTGTCAGTGACTAGTAGAGCCCCATGTGCCTTCCTGTGTGCCCTCTCTGTAACAGTTCCTTGTGGCCACGGGGGGTCGGGGGGAGGCCAAGTCAACCGTGCCTTGCCCAGCAGTGTATGGTCTTTGATTGGGATGCTCTACATTGGACCTGTGTCCATAGCTGTGTGGAGCCTTGTTGTCTTGGTGACTTAGTCTGATGTGTAGGTGAGTAGCCGTGGTGTCATACGAATAGAGGTGACAAAGCTCTGATTTCATGGTGGAGAGCCCAATGGTGGAGAAAAAGCTCTGGTCTCATGGTAGGGACAAGATTAGAGGTGACAGTTCTCTGGTCATGTGGTGGAAGCCTAATGGGGTGGGAGCACACTCTGTTTTCATGGCGGGGACGCTAGCAGTGGTAATAATGATCTGATTTCCTGGTGGGGCAAACGAGGGGGCCTGTGTGGCAGTGGGGACCTGGGGTGCTTCCGCCCAGAAGTCCAGCTCAGAAATGCTTCTGGACCTGCGGTTGTTCTCAAATAAGAGCAAAAGGGTCGTCACGGTCTTTCTTGCAGACACTGCTCATGAACATGGCCGTGAGACCTCTGCTCTCCCCTCTTCCTCACAGCATCCTGCCCAAGAGACACTGGCCACAGTGATTAAGTGTCTGATTTGATGGGGAGCCTGTTAAGACACTATTGCTTTTCTAATTCTGGTTAAATCAACATTGGTTTTGTCAATCTGCCTCCACAGGCCAAGCTTGTTGCTTCCAATTTCTGGTGATTTCCATCTTGTTGCTCTATCCGCCCCTCCTTGGCCCATCTAATCCCCAGGCTCTCCGGCTGCCCAGGTCCTCCTGTGAGGCATCCTGGCTGCCTCCGAGGCTTGGCAATTAGAGACCTGGACTCCAGCAGGGAAGGCATCTTCAGATTATTACTGAGGAAGGTGAGCCCAACTGCAGTGTCCATAGCAACCCTCCGGCTGTCACCTTTACCGGGAGAGAGGGAAGGCAAAGGAGGGAAGGGAGGCAAGCGACACGCCTGCCCTTTTGCATTATGCGTATCCAGGGTTGGACACAGAGGGCCCTGGCTCCTGACTGCCTGGCGGGTGTGATGAGGGGAGAGGGGGCTTCTTTCCTCATTTGACAGCAGTGCCTCGGAGTGGAGCTGTGCTGGTGGGTGTCCAATAACAACTGATAGGGGCGGGGCCAGTTGAAGGGGACACATTGAGGAGGCCTGGTTTGGGTCCCGGCTTTGGCCTCAACTCACGAGTCACCTTCCAACTTGGGAGGTCTTTTCTTGCTAGTAAGGGTGGGGCCTGAGGCGTCTCTGGTCCTGTCCAGCCTTCTCATTTAAAGGCTTTATGGTGCCCTTGCCTAGGACATAAAACGAGTGTAGATTCTTTTTCCCCAATGGTGGAAAAACCCAAGCAAGCCTGACAAATCGTAGCTATCTTTGCAAAATATTCGCAAAAGTTGATCCTGGCACCGAATCCAGTCTGTGGGGCTCCATGGAAGGAGGCAAAAAGCTGAGACCCGGGTTCAGGTTCTGTCTGGGGTCTTTCCAAGGTGCCTGAAGTGCGAAGCTATGTGCGTGCGCCACCAGCAGAGGCCGCCATACTCCTCACAAACCTGCCACAGGTTGCTCTGCCCCAGGTGGGTGAGGCCGGGGTGAGCACAGCCAGCTGGGACTGCAACCTCAGAGCCAGAGCCTGGCGTGGAGCCAGGACCTTTCCTCTTCCCGGGAGCGGCTGACAGTGCCACCGCTGGCTCAGAGGGCTCCGGCCCGAACTGCTGTCCCAGTTGTGGGAGGGTGGTCCATCCAGGGCCATGGAGCACTTGCTGCCTCTTTCCATGCTAGGGGCCATCGCTGCCCTAGTTCAGAGCCTTCCCTTGGGCAGCTCAGGTGCCTGTTTTGGCTTTAGGAAACTGTTAGACGTTTTTTCTTTCTTTCTTTTTTTTTCTCTGAGCCTTTTGGAACTGGGGCCAGGAAGGTAATTTATTCAGTAAATCTTAATTGAGAACATGCTCTGTGGCAGGCACAGTTTTAGGCACTAGGGATACAGCAGTGAACAAAATAGACAGGAACCCGCCCTTGTGAAGCTGAGTTTAGGCGGGGGGGGGGTACCATCGTTGCACTGTAGTGTGGAGCTGGGAGTGGACACCCACCCGCCAGGACAAGCAGTCATGGGCTCTCTCCACCCACTCAGCCCCAGGCAGACGGATCTTCGGCTCAGCTGCTGAGCCCTGGCCAGTCAGGGTCTACGTGCGCCCTCCCTCTGCCGCTGGTTCTCGCACTTGTCCCCTCCTCCGTGTGCACACTGCTTCACGGTAGTGTCCCTCTGCCAGCTCCCTGTAAGCCCTGCGGGGCATCTTGGTGACGGAATGTTGGCACCGTGTGCCCATTTCCCATGCCTTCTTTCCAGACACGCGTCTTTCCAGACACAATGTCCACACCTTTCATTTGACCCTTGACCCCCTCAAATAAATAAATGTTCCCATCCGGACTGACTCATCTGTCCAGAACAGCAAGTTCCTGCACCAAAGCCACAGAGAAGGGGTCAGGAGAAGCATTTAAAAATGTATCTCGGTTGTCACAAACCAACAGTAGAGAGAGGTGTGAATGGGTCCCGCCGAGCCTCGCAAGCTTAGAGGGCGACTTGCTTGTCAGTGGTCATAGGAGTCAGGAAAACGGCAGCTCTGAACTAGGAGGGTGGGATTGTCGCCCAACACTGTTCCCAGCGCCTCTGCCAGGCTGCTGCCTGCTGCCTTCTCTCCAGGGTAGGACCAGCCCAGCCTTCCACGGGGTTTAGACAAGACAGGTCTCTGTGGAACCACTCTTGTGAAGTCTTCCTCCACTCCTGTCGTCAGAGGGGGTTTCAAGAGTGGAGGGCAGAAAGGATGCTTTCTTCAGAAGGGGATGAAGCCAAGTGGTGTTGGCCGAGTGGAGAGAGTGTGACCCGCAGAGTGGACAGACCCGTTTGACTCCTGGCTTGGCCTCTTTCCTCCTCTGTGAACAACAGTAAGCCAGTGACTTTCTATGAAACTTGACTCAGTTTCTTCATCTGTAGAATGGGGACACTAATCTTACCCCCTAGCTTGCTGGAATAACACATACCCAGAGTAGGCCTTCGGTAAATGCTCCACGTGTGTGTGGGTTGGGCTGCTTGTCCCCTTTACAGGGACACCCAGACAAGGTATCTGAGTTTCAGTTTTCTCCAGCAAAGCAGCGTATGTACGAAGACGGTGTGGAGCCGAAGAATCCCTGGCGGCCGTGGGTGGCTGAGTTGTTAGTGTGAGGCTGGCGGGAGGGGGATGTGCTGGAGTCTTGCTCCCTCTTTGGGCCTTGGGTTGGGGACGGTCAGCTGAGCATTAGTGATACGAGGCCTCACCTCAGGGTCTGGGCATCCAGGGACTCAGAGAAAAAAAACTGTGGACAGTAGACCTATACTTACCAACTGGCATCCCTGGTGGCCGGTGGTGCAAGCAAGGCGCAGGCCCCAAACTCTCACTCACACATAAACTTACCCACTTATTTATTCAACACACAATTTGGGTGTGGGGTGAGGTGCAGTGTTTTGCGCACGTGTGTGTGTGTGTGTGTGTGTGTGTGCGTGCTTTACAATTCACACCTTAAACTCCTATTGCCAAGGGGCTTATAATGTAAATTAAAAACAGGGGAGCAAAGACACAGAGTGAGGGCTGGGGTGAAGAGGCATCCCAGGCAGAGTGGATGGGAAAGAGCACAGACAGACCCAGGTTCCAAGTCATCAGTAACTGGTGACCTTGAACGAGCCACTTAAAAGTTTCTAAACTTTGGTTTATGGGGGTGAGAGTGGGAATGATGGAGCAATAGAACCAGGGCTGCCAGGAGGTGCAAATGAAGTACTGAACATGAAAGCAGCTGGAAAACTGTAAAGCGCTCTGCAAACATGGGGAGTGTTTTCTTTTTTCTTTTTTTTTGAGACAGAGTCTCACTCTGTTGCCCAGCTAGAGTGCCGTGGCATCAGCCTAGCTCACAGCAACCTCAAACTCCTGAGCTCAAGCGATCCTCCTGCCTCAGCCTCCCAAGTAGCCGGGACTACAGGCATGCGCCACCATGCCCGACTAATTTTTTCTATATATTTTTAGTTAGCCAATTAATTTCTTTCTATTATTTAGTAGAGACGAGACCTTGCTCTTGCTCAGGCTGGTGTCGAACTCCTGACCTTGAGCGATCCACCCGCCTTGGCCTCCCAGAGTCCTAGGATTACAGGTGTGAGCCACCACACCCGACCTCACAGGGAGTGTTTTCAGTATTAGAGCATTAATTAATCCAATAATAAAGCTCCTAGATGAGAACATGGTAATGACTGAACCTGGATGGGCTAATGAGCCATCCAGGCCAGAGCTGTCTCTGACCCAACCATCCAGAATCTGGGGGAGGGTTGGTTGATCTGTATGAGATTATCCTTAAAAGGTTTAGGGTATCCCTCAAATACCACTGGTGTTTCTAGGAAACTCACAATTATCTGTCATTGTATCTAAACTCCATCCATCCATCCATCCATCTAATAAACCTTTAACGAGTACATTCATGGCCAGGTACCCTGCTCAGTGGTGGGGATACAGGAAAAAATTAGACCCCTTTTCTGCTCGAAAGGAGGTCACAGCCCGTGGGAAAGACAGCCGTATAAAACGTGAATCATTACTTTCCTTAAACTTATTTTCAGTCAGTTCTACCTTTTGGGGATAGCAAGTTCTATGGACCATAGATTATGGAAATTTAAAGTGAATGATCTTAGAAACCATCTCTTCTATGTCACTCACTTTACTAATGGGAAAATTATGCCCGTTATTGGTTGTGAAAAGTACTGTGACTTCTCTTATTTGCCTTTCGATGACCTCTACTAGGTTTCAGGTTCAGTCAGTTCAATTAATCTTTGTTAAGCATCTATTGCATGCCAGACTCTGTGGAAGAGCTGCAGATACAGCGATGAAGAAGGCATCATTCCTGTCCTCAAGGAGGTCACAGTCTAGGAGAGAAAGGACACAGAAGGAGCTAATCGCTATGTTACCTGCTAGAGACAGTGTTAGCACAGGGGACTGAAATTACAAGGGCCCTGATTTGGATTTGGGGAGCTCAGGGGAAGCTTCTCAGAAAGACTTATCCTCTTATCTTCAGGATGGGAAAAAAAAAAAAAAGAAGAAGAAACAAAGAAGGCCTATGAGCCATGTCTTGAAGGTCAAAGAGAAACGTGTTAGCCGAAGATGTAGGGAAGGGTGTGCCAGGCAGAGGGAACAGAGTGAGCCAAGGCACAGAGGTATGAAATAGCGCAGCTTATGGGGGACCTCCAAGAGGTTGGGGATGCTGGGGCTTAAAAAATAGGTGGTGAAGAATGAGGCTGGCAGGGAGGGCAGGGGCTGAGTGACAGCACACCTGATGTGGAGCTGATATGGCCAAAGGCCACCCTACCTTCCTGAGTTTGCTGAACGTGTCCTTGTTCACTTTCCTTGTTCTCTGTGAGGTACGAAACTCCACCATACCCCTGTGCCCTCCATCTTTGCAGACTGCAAAGGCCCAGTTTATAAGCCTTTCATTTCAGGACAGTATAAGGAGTTGCTGCCCATCCTTCAAGGTGTAGCTGAAGGCCCGCCACCGCCATGAAGCCTCCCTTGGTAGCTTCCTGCCTTCAATAAACTCTTACTGTCTCGACCACACTTTGGAATCTTTATTGTTTTTTATCACCCTATGTGAGTATAACTAGTCTCTACAGTGGGACTGTAAGCTCCTGAGGGTTGGCTATGAGAGTCACATGGTATTGTTTAATAAATACCAGTAAGACCAAATCCTTTAGATATGCGTTTCAGGATACATGGCAAATGCCAGGCCTGGGTTTGGCTCCAGCTTTGTCACTAGTTGCTAGATAGTAACTGTGGGCAAGTTTTAAAATCTAATGTCTTGGCCAGGCGCGGTGGCTCACGCCTGTAATCCTAGCACTCTGGGAGGCCGAGGCGGGTGGATCGCTCAAGGTCAGGAGTTTGACACCAGCCTGAGCAAGAGCAAGACCCCGTCTCTACTATAAATAGAAAGAAATTAATTGGCCAACTAAAAATATATAGAAAAAATTAGCCGGGCATGGTGGCGCATTCCTGTAGTCCCAGCTACTTGGGAGGCTGAGGCAGAAGGATCGCTTGAGCTCAGGAGTTTGAGGTTGCTGTGAGCTAGGCTGATGCACGGCACTCTATAGCCCAGGCAACAGAGTGAGACTCTGTCTCAAAAAAAAAAAAAAAAGTCTTTATTTTTTCATCTATAAAATTGATGATGGTCTCAACTCATGGGTTGTTGTGAAGACATGGTTGTAGCTGGGGGTCAGGGAAGACATTGGGGGCTTCTCAACAGCGGGGATTTGACATTCAGCAACAGTGGGACAATGCCTGAGTGCAGTGTCTCTGCAGGGCACTCTGACGTGACAGGCCCTGTGGTTGAGCGGCTCCCAGCTGATTCACTAACCTGTAGGCACTTTACAGTCACAAAGAATTTGACCTATGCTACCTTATCGGAGCTAAGGAAGTCCAAGGCCTGAGAAGTTAAGCAGTTGGCCCGAGGTCACACGTGAGCACGTGGCAAATCTTGTGGCGGTGAGAGGGACTACGGAGAGCAAAGGCCCGGGCAGTGGCTGGAGGAGGGTAGAGTGCACGGGCTGTGTGGAGTGACCTGGAACAAAGCAGTAGTGTGCTGGTACGTGTTTAGCAGTGCCAATTTCCGTGGTGTAAATACTCCCGCCATGACTGATTTCACGCTATCGATGTGACGTTGCTGAATGTGGTGTTGGGAAGAGATGTGTACGGACGGTTTTTGTGAGCCAGTACTGGCCAGCTCCAGCACACCACGGAGAGATTCAGGGCTGCCTCACGTGGTGGATGGGCCAGCCCCCTTCACAGTGACTTGCATCTAATCTCCCCCAAACCTCATGAAGTAGGGACCCTTACTACTTCCATTCTATAGAGTAGGAAGCTGAGGATCAGAGGTTATCTGTCTGTGGTCACATGGCCATTCTGTGGCAGAGAAGGGCCCCAGCCTGGGCAGTCTGACTCTGAAGCCCAAGCTCTAACCACAACACAGTCCTCCTTCTATTCATGACAGGGTGGCTCTAATGATGGGCGTGAACTGCCTCAGTGGGACGAGCTGTCAAGTTCCAGCCCATTCTCAGATGAACCTCTTTGGCTCTGGCATAGTTGGGGAACCCACTCAGGCAGTTTCTCATCCTCATCCATGATGGCGGGACATGCTCTACCAGGCCCCATTTGGATCCTGCTGGCACAGCCAGGAGAACTGGTGGCAGGACGCTGGCCCAGAAAGGTCAGCTGAGGCAGAAGGCAGCTCATGCGGGTGCAGAGGGCCCAGATATGCCCATGCCTGGAGTCTGTGCTCCCAGAATGATTTTTCACAGCTCAGAAGCTATATCTGGCATTAAAAACCAATACTAACAGCACATTTCTACTAGCAATATATTAATGATAATTTATTAGAAAATCATTAAACTTAAACATATGATCTGAATCCTTGAATCAAACAGGTGGCTCTGTTTGGGGATGGAGGAGAGGGAGGGAAATCAAGAAGACAGAAGGGAAGGGGAAGGAAGGCAGGGCATGCTGGAGGGGCTTAGGTGCGTGGGGTACTGGAGGGCCTGGTCATGGGAAAACATGAGACCCTAGGCTTGCATCTGAGCCCTGGTGCTGTGACTTGTAGTGTGTGCATGTGGGGAATGACTACGTCATTGATGATAATCATCATCAAGATTATTGTGCAAGAGTAATTGTAATTATTCACATATCTGGGGTTGTGGCTGGTATTACAAGTAATACTTACTCTCAATCATTGGGGCTGATGGGGGATTGGAAAGGTGAGGACTGATATACAGAGGGTACTCTGGGCACATTGGGTGGGAGCTCTGCCCCTCCCTTACCTGGCCTCTTTCTGCTCCCCATTCAGGAGAGTTGCTTTAGAAGCTCACCACTGTATGTGTGCATGTGTATGTGCCTGTGCCAATGCATGCACACACCTATGTATATGTGTGCACATGCATGTCCATCTGCATGCATGTTTCTCGGTGTGTGCACCTGTGGGTGTGTGCATGGATCTCCTACCCTTCCCTCTTCCCATCTAGGGAGGGAGCTGGACAGAGGCCAAAGGGTGATGGAGAATCAGGAACCATACAAGAAGATGCCTCCCTCTTAAAACCTCAGGTGTGCCTGGGGAATTCCATAACTGTATCTTCCTCTCTGATCCGTAAGCCTGCTGCAGTTAAAAATGAAAATAAATTCAGCTCTGGTCCCATCCTTTGGAACCTCCTCTGCACACAGTGTGAGCTTAATAAATACTTGATGATGATTATTCTGAACCTGGGAAGCCAGCAGATGTTCCCAGCTCTGACTCCCAGAGCCCCATGGGGTAAATCAGGCAGGGAGTGACCATGGGGGGGTCTTCAGTCTTCCTGCCAGATCCTCCGGTAGCTCTATGCCCTGCTGTTAGGGAAGGGACTGGGGCTATGGTCTCGCACATCCTGCTTTGGAGAGGCCAGCTCTTCCTCAACAGCTTCTTTTGTCCCTTTCCCATTCATCATTTGAACAATTTTTATGGAACCACTTTGTCCAGAACATCACATTGGAAAAGCATCCTGGGAGACAGTGTAGGAGTTGTGAGATCAGACTGACCTAAGTTCAAATCCTAGCACCTTTAATTACAAACAAGCTAGGTGAACTCTGGCAGGTTATTTATCTGTGCTTGAGTGTTTTCTTTTCTTTTCTTTTTTTTTTTTTCTTACAGTTTTCATCTGTAAGAGGGGAATGATCATTTTCATAGGGTTGACGTGCGGTTTGGAAATAACGGAGAAGCCCCTGCACTCATGTTACAGGCAGTCAGTCAGTGGTAGGTGAGTTTATCCACTTGGTGTCAGGAGCAGTGGACTCCCTCTGCTTCTGTGACCTTGACGTTGTTACTCAACATCTCTGAGCATCAGATTTTGCCTTTGTAAAATGAGAACACAATGCCACCTCCTTGAGCACTGTGTTTGGAGAATGTATAATATCTGGATAACATGTGAAACAACCTACATTATTAGGTATTCGTCTTTCCCGCTCCCTGCCCCCTTATCGTGGTGCACAGCTCTGCTCCTTAGGAGGCCCTCTGTCCCTCCTCCCATCGCCCGCGTGAGCGTACATCCCTTATCGCCGTGGACTTGTGGGATTTGGCCATACCTGCCAGAGCAAAGAGGGCAGCAGCTCAGCTCCGGAGTGGTGGTGCAGAAACTACAGTTCCCAGCCCTCGCTGCGCCGCCACTTGGACCAGAAGCCGAGGACGGCAGGCCCCTCCTCCGGGGAGGAGCCTCCGCGGGGGGCGGAGCTAGGAGGCGGTTGAGAGCGCAGCCAAGCCAATGAGACCAGCTGCTAATAAGTGGGCTTGGCTTACGATATAACAGCGGCAGGAGGAGGAGAGCGAAGCTATTGAGCCAGCGAGGAGTGAAGCTGAGCCTGGCCTCGCACGCTCCTAGAGGACCACCTCCTGAGACAGAGTTCTTTCTCCTCCCTTCTTCTTTCTCCAAGCTCCCCTCCTGCTCTTCCTCCCTGCCCAATACAATGCATTCTTGAGTGGCAGCATCTGGACTCCAGGCAGCCCCAGAGAACCGAAGCAAGCCAAAGAGAGAGGACTGGAGCCAAGACACTCTGGTGGGGGAGCTTGGATGCCTGGCTTTCTTTGAGGACATCTTTGGAGCGAGGGTGGCTTTGGGGTGGGGGGTTGTGCTGCAGGGAATACCGCCAGGCCCCAAGATGGACACTTCTGGGCACTTCCATGACTCGGGGGTGGGGGACCTGGATGAAGACCCCAAGTGCCCCTGTCCATCCTCTGGGGATGAGCAGCAGCAGCAGCAGCAGCCACCACCACCGCCAGCGCCCCCAGCAGCCCCCCAGCAGCCCCCGGGACCCTCGCTGCAGCCTCAGCCTCCGCAGCTTCAGCAGCAGCAGCAGCAGCAACAGCCACCGCATCCCCTGTCTCAGCTCACCCAACTCCAGAGCCAGCCCGTCCACCCCGGCCTGCTGCACTCCTCTCCCACCGCTTTCAGGGGCCCTCCTTCATCCAACTCCACCGCCATCCTCCACCCTTCCTCCAGGCAAGGCAGCCAGCTCAATCTCAATGACCACTTGCTTGGCCACTCTCCAAGTTCCACAGCCACAAGTGGGCCTGGTGGAGGCAGCCGGCACCGGCAGGCCAGCCCCCTGGTGCACCGGCGGGACAGCAATCCCTTCACGGAGATCGCCATGAGCTCCTGCAAGTACAGCGGTGGGGTCATGAAGCCCCTCAGCCGCCTCAGCGCCTCCCGGAGGAACCTCATCGAGGCCGAGCCCGAGGGCCAACCCCTCCAGCTCTTCAGCCCCAGCAACCCCCCGGAGATTGTCATCTCCTCCCGGGAGGACAACCATGCCCACCAGACCCTGCTCCATCACCCCAACGCCACCCACAACCACCAGCATGCCGGCACCACCGCCAGCAGCACCACCTTCCCCAAAGCCAACAAGCGGAAAAACCAAAACATTGGCTATAAGCTGGGACACAGGAGGGCCCTGTTTGAAAAGAGAAAGCGACTGAGTGACTATGCTCTGATTTTTGGGATGTTTGGAATTGTTGTTATGGTGATAGAGACCGAGCTCTCTTGGGGTTTGTACTCAAAGGTAGGGGCTGTGGTTTCTCTTTATACCTTGAACAAAAGGAATATGTAGGTAGCAAGCGAGAGATTTTGAGAGAGAGAGAGAATGAGGTGGAGAGACGGAGAGAGAGGTGGTGGTAGTGATGAGAGGCGGTTGCTCAGTTATATTGAACACTCTAACTTCCCATGGTTTTCCTTCTTGATCCTGGGAGAATTCATTCCTCGCTCCCTTCGGGGGTGGGCATCCCCATACACTGTGTCTAATATGCAGTCTCTGTGTTAGGGAGGATTAAAGAATCCCTTCTGAGAAATCGTTTTTTCCTCCTGGCTCACTCGTACTAAAGCATAACCCAGCAGCTTAACGCACCAATTAATTACACTCTGCCTTGATGTGTTTGCCAGTTCCTGCGACTTCCCCTCCTCTTCTCCCCTCCCTGCTCCACTCCATTTTCTTGAGGATAAAAAAGAAATAAATGTCTGGGTGGGGGGCGGGGATTCCATACCATTGCCCAAGTCCCTTCTCTCCTTGTCGTCTCCCTCTCTTCCCAAGTTTCTATTTCCCTCTTCTTAGAGAGACTCTAGCAAAATAAAAAACCACCAGTGACCTGAGTCTCTTGAGGGCATCAGGGTAAAAATATAGGTGAAGGAAATCAGTGGTCCCTTCCCTCAGGAAAGAGGACTCAGAATAAACCTGCTGCTGCTTCATAAACATCTCCTGATAAAAATGGCTACAGGTGTTACCCGGGCAGAGCAGATGGGCGCCGCCTTGGCATCAGCTGGGGGGAGCACCTCATCCTGGGATGGGATGACAGGGCTTCCCGGGCGGTCCCTGGGAGCCTGCACCCCCAGCTCAGCCCCAGTTCTCCCCTCCCACCCCTACTCCTTCTCTTGGGATAAATAAAGATGAGTGTATGTGTGCGCCCAGATGGAGAGCGGCAGGCACCGGCTTTAGGGGGAGCTGGCCCCACTGCTCCAGCCTCTCAGTGCAACCCCAAGATGGAGGAGGGGGCTTCCCTCCCACAGGGAATGGAGATTGAGGAAGGTGGGTTTCTGTCCATGCTCTGCTTGCAGAGGAGTCCTCCTGCTGCGGGCTGGAAGGCTTGGAGACCTGGGGAATCATTGGACAAGTGGCTTTTTTTCCCGTTATACCCCTCACCCCAATCTGTTGGGGGGTGTGTGTACATGTATGCGTATGCCTGCTTGTTGCTTGGATTTCTCTATTTGTCATTTTGGGCAGGGGGTGGCTGGGCGGGCTGGCCGGCAGATAGCTGGGAGGGGTTCAGCTGTTGGAGGTTTCAAATAGAGCTTGTTTCAGGCAGGGCACAGCTGCTGCGAGACTGTCACATTCCTTGTTGAAATCCAGCCGCAAAAACCTAGGAGGTGCTGATCGGATTTCCCCCATTCCCAGTATCTCGCTGTAACCAGGGATGGGCAGACTTGCCCGCCCAGGAAACGGGTGGGGCAGACCTGTCAAGACAACCTGTATAGCCAAAACCAAGATTTCCAGGCAGAGGGTCCTCCAGGGACCCGGCTGCTCTAAGGGGATTGCCCCAGTTGAGGGCAGCACCTGGAAACTGCCTTAGTAAATAGCTCAAGGATGAGCCCCTCCGTGAGCAGAAGTGAGTGGGGTTTCCCCTGGAATTGCAGCTCACTTAGTCATTCCCTGTAATGAGCCTCTGAGTCTGCGGGTCCTTCTGCTCGCTGCCTTCTCAGAACCGCCTCTCCTGCTGGGCACTCCGGGAGATGGGGCTGGCAGCCTTGGCAGGGCTGGCAGTTGCCCTGGTCACAGCCTTAGCTCTCTCCAGTCACCCTCTGCGGGGACCAGGGACCCTCGCTGGGGGAAACTGATGGAGGCCCAAGTGCTGAGGGGTGGTGAGGGGCACCACGGTCCCCTTTTAGTGACACCGTGGTCAGGGCTCTTGAGGAAACGGCTCTTCCCAGAGACAGTGGCTGTGCACAGATCCGAATGTGGGATCCATGCACGTTTGTCTTAACGTGAGGAGAGGCTCCCCACTGGGCAGGTGCCACTCCTGATGGAGAACTCCAGGAAGGGGGCTTTCCTAGAGCTGGGGAAGGCAGACTTTCAGTGAATGAAGGGTGAGTCCCCCTAAGGTGCTTGGCTTTCCCCATTTCTAAACTGATGACCCTCTGGCTGATGGCAGCACAGAGGGAGCAGCAGCTGGGAGTGTACTGCTTGTCTCAGCTGGTGAGGTGGCCACTTCCAGTGCACCTTGGGGTTGGGATCATGATAAGCAGGGCTCCCTTTAATCTGCCTACCTGCTCACCCATCCTTCCACCTGTCCATCCATGTTTTGAGTCATTTATGAAACACGTGTTTTCTGGGTGCCTCCTATGGGCCAGGTCTTGTGGACACAGGGAGGCCAAGGCAGATATTCCTTTCTCTCCTGGAGGAAAATAGGATCATTTCAAAGAATTGGACCAAAGTTGGAGCCCCAGCTTTGTCGTTTCCAATTGTGTGATCTTGGACAAGTCATGTAGGTTTTTTTCTTTTCTCTCCCCACCCCCCCCCAGTTTTTTTTCTTTTCTCCCCACCCCCAGTTCTTTTCTTTTCTTTAAACACCAGAGATTGATACCGAAGGTCATGTAGCTTTTTCAAGCATGGTTCCCCCCGCTGTCAAGTGGGGAGAATTAAATTAGATAAGTGCCTGCTCCCATATAGTGCCTGCTCAACAAATGGTATCTATAGTGATTGTTATTGATGATGATGATAAGAGGAAAAGAGATGTCTTTTTCCCTCTGTTATCTAACTCTGGCTCTAGAATTAGTTGGGGCCTTAACAGATGGGGGACTTGTCAATGGATTGAGAAGTATCTTGAAGGGAAGAAGTTCTGGGAAGGGGTTGGGTCTGCCTAGAGACCACCTTTAAACATGGATCTGTTGTGGGGAAAGGTGAGCATCCATTTCTGTCTTACGGAGGAAATGGACTCTGTTTGTGGCGAGAAGGTTTGGGTTAGAAGGAAGAATCAACACCTGGAAGAACTCAGAGACTTTCACTGGACCCTGGGGAGGGATGGGTGACTCCCTCTTTTGCTGGAAAGCTTTGTGTGTCTGGTTGCTTTGCTGGCCCGTCTGGAGGAAGGAGGATGGACAGGATGACCTCAGGGACCCTAGTCAGATTGGGTAATTCTGCCCTGACAGTGGCAGTTCCCACTCAAGGGCTCTTGGGAGGGGACACACTTTTTTTTTTCTCCAAGTGATTGAAGATTTACTAACCTTGTGCCTGAGCTACTGTTTTCTGAAGTTCTCTGCCTTTTTTCCACGGGGCTGTGGCCTTCCTGTTCACTTATCTTTGGCTGATGCCTGTTACCAGGGAAGGAACTCACCACAAAGGCCTAAGTCTCTTGGAAAGAAGCGTGCATGTGCCCTGAGCATGTTCAAAATTAATGCAAACGGAACCAGCATGAGGAGGTTGAGCAACGGGGACAGAACGATCCCCAGCTCCCACCCTCATGGTAGGCGCTGACACTGGGAGGAAGCTCTGCTAGGAGGCATCGCTGGAGCAGGGGGTGGGGCGAGCTCAGATAAGAGGAGAGCTGCTTTTTATTATGCCAGGGCCAGGAGACCAAATGCCGGAGATGCCCGACATGGCCCTAATAGGCTCCTAAAAGTACTGGGCTCCCCCTGAACTGAATGAGGAGTCCGGGTTTCTTTTCTTTTCTTTCTTTTTTTTTAAATAGGTGGATTTACTCTCTGAAGGCTCAGACACCATGACAAGGCCAGGTCTAGAGATCCTGTTGAGAAATCTTGGTGACACTGTCTCTCTCTACCTCTCAGAGCCTGTCAAGGTTAGAGCAGTGAGCATCTGGGGAGTGGTTCCTGGTGTTTGTATTTCCTCCTAGAGCTGGTCTGGGGCAAACCCAGTCGGTTGCCTTAAGCTGGCTGCTGCGCTCTCTTCACTGGGTCCAGAGAGAGTTAGGGATGGGGCTCTGGCCTGCCCTCCCCCTCCTTCCCCGTCTTGGACTTTAGCACCCTCACCCTGCCATTGTGTTGGTGGCTGAGCTGGCAAGTCACCAGTGGCCCTTGTTGCTCAGGGACCTCAGGCGTTGGGCCGGGGGTAGTCTCAGGGGACGCTGGAAAATGCTGGTGCAGCAGGGCGGCTCTTCTTTCCTAGCAGTTCATACACCTCAAACCACTTCCCCACCCCCGCCTGAACTGGTCTGAGTTTCACCTCCCAGGCAGAGCTGGTCCCCTGCCCCCTCATGCCTGGCTCTTGCCTGCCCCACCAACTTCCTGCCCCTGGGCTCCTCCCCGCTGCCCCTGCCTGGCCTTGTGGCAGTAAGGCAGGCCACGGAAAGAGGCTTCGGTGGGAAGGCACCTACCTGGTTACCCTGTCTACTTCCGTGGGTGGCTTCTTTTCTCACCTCTAGTTACTCTTCCTTTTTCAGAGCACCTTGTGGGAAGCCACCCTGATGGCTCAGGCTTCTCTGCATGCATAGGGGAGCCTGGTCCCATGGCCGTTCACTCTTCAAAGAGAATGGTGTCCCTTAGGCCAACGTGTTGCCTGTCTCTTTGCTGACCTCACAGGGGTCCGTGAGTCCACCCCCAGCTTCCAGCCCAAATGACTGAGCAGTATCTCTGGTCCCAGTTCTTCCGCTCTCTGCCCTCCCTGCTCACGGAGGTCTTGTCTGCAAGCAGCAGCCTGGGCTTGGCTGGGCGACTGTCTCTCCACCTTCTGCTCAGATCCAGGTGCTGCTTTGGGACAGGTTGTTGGCTGTCAGAAGACATCCTGATGTTTTTGAGGAGGTGCCTCAGGGTACCGGTGTCGGTGATTTCAGATGTGATGGGAAAGTAGGAATAGGACAGACCCCTTTCTATGGACCCCTCTGTGGGACGAACTGCGGGACAGGATTGCAGAAGGCAGCAGAATGTGTACAAACGATCTGGCTACAGGCAGAGCCTGAGAGCCAGCTGCAAAGGGCCCCAGGCACATATTTTATCTTCACAGGTCACACTGAGTGTGTTGGCCCCCAGCAGGGCAAGCTTTAGCCGTGTGAAAACAGGCTCCTCCACTCCCACCCCCCATTGGTGGTGACTTTATTTATAATCTTGGTGGACAGTCTGCAAATGAGTCAAACATTTGTAGCCCACAGGGGGGGCAGCTAACTTTTTGTATATACTTATCCTTTGAGTGTCATCACACTATTTATAACTGTCCTGGGGGAAAGACTTCATAACACATCCGGACTTCCCTTCCCCGCGGGCGGTGTTACCCGGGCGCTTGGGCACTGGCATAGCAGCGGCTGGGGCATTTATCTCCGGCACACACTAATTAGAAAGCTATTTTATGGCTTTGTGTTTCTCTTATTGAGCTTTCAGGAAGGGAGTTCTGTGGGGCCATGGTCAAAAGATCTGCTTTTAAAAAATATAAGGTAAAGAAAATCAAGATAAAAAGAAACTTGAGTAACCTCTGTAGTGAATCCGAGGCCCGGATGGAAATATAAAATCAGAATAGAGATCTTCAGTTCTGTTGCAGTTATTTGTAAAGTGCATTTGGGGTAGAAAACGAGTGTGTGGGGGGGTTGGGAGGGGCAGCTGCATATTGATGAGGTGCCACTTTACTCAGCTCGGTGACAGGCACGACAGCACGTTCCTGCGTAGCTGTTTCTCTTCTCTTTCTTTCAAAACCCCAAAGGGAGAGCAAGAAAGAAAGCCACCTATTCCTCTTTAAATAATGAGGGTGGGGAATTCTAAGACTGTGCTGTTCTCTAGAGCTGTAGGGAGGAAAATTCTAGTACCTTTTCTTCTGGTGAGCAAAGTTAGGAGGAGGCTAATGGGTTTTTAGGTGCCCCCTGCCCCCACCCTGTCATTCCACCCCCAGGAGCTCAGTTGGAGCCTGAGGGAAGGGAGGACAGAGGGCTGGGGGCAGGGACCGCACTGCTTTGCGTTTGTGCCCATCACTGTTGCTGAGTGACAGGAGAGGCAAAGGCAAGGACCGCGTGTCGAGCGCTGGGCTGACTTGCACCTGAGAGTCCTAGAAGTAGGTGGTGGTCGTGGCCCCTTTGTTAGGAGCTGACGCTACTGGTGGTGGCACTGAGATCAAAACCGGGGGCTGCTGGACTCTCAAGTTCACGCCCCTTCCCTTGCCTGCTGCTGCTTCTGTTCTTAGAAGAGACAAATCAGGTTTATGGACCTGAGACTCATGACGCAAAATGCTGGGATGGGAGGAACTTAACCCAGAGTTGAGTTAACCCAGGAAGGGCTTGATGGAGGCTGGAAGAGACCAGTGTGGGGACAAAGAGAAGATGGTGTTTGAGGGGCGGCCAGGCAAGGCCCATGGGGTGGCCTGGGTTCAGGGTGAGATTGTGGACAGGCCCTGGGCAGTCCTTGAGATGCCTCCCCACTGGGGGTCTGGTGATACTGCCCTCGGGGCGATACTTGGGGGGGGTCTCAGGCTGTGAGGGGGTAGCTGTGGGGATTTCAGAGGAAATGACAGCCCATCCTGCAAAGGCCTGGGCTGGTCTGGGCTCCTGCCACAGTCCCCAGCGCCCCAGCCTCCACCCCAGGGAACCAGGGAGACCCCAGACCTGACTCACACTCCACACAGGGTCTTCCCACCTCTCTCACCCTGCCTTGCTGTTGGCTCCTTGCTGGCTGTGTGGCTACGTGTTGGGGTGAGACACACGGCCCCGCATCACACATCAGAAGGTGTTTTCATGCCTGCTGTCCCTCACGGTCCCCATGATGGCCCCAGGACTCGTCACAACCGACTGTGTTCACAGATGAGAAAACTGAGCGGCAGAGTTTCATGACTTCCTCCAGGTAGTCACAGGGTTAAGTGGCTTACTCCAGGCCCCATCTCAGGAGAGATGGTTCTAGAAGGAGGGCTCAGGTCTCTAGTGCACTGCTGGTTTCTCTCTTCTGAACCCCACCACAAGCCTCTGCTGGGGATTTGAGTGAGGGGACCACTAAGGGCTTCTCTATTCCTGGTTCTAGAATTTTCTTCATTCTTTTTTTTTTTTTTGAGACAGGGTCTCAATCTGTTGCCCAGGCTAGAGTGCTGTGGCGCTAACCTAGCTCATGGCAACCTCAAACTCCTAGGCTCAGGCGATTCTCCTGCCTCAGCCTCCCGAGTAGCTGGGACTACAGGCATGCGCCACCATGCCCGGCTAATTTTTTCTATATATTTTTTTTTTAGTTGGCCAATTAATTTCTTTCTATTTTTAGTAGAGATGGGGTCTTGCTCTTGTTTAGGCTGGTTTTGAACTCCTGACGTTGAGCAATCCTCCCGCCTCAGCCTCCCAGAGTGCTAGGATTACAGGTGTGAGCCACCGCGCCTGGCCTAGAATTTTCTTCATTCTTGAGTGCCATTTTTTCTCCTTCCCTGCCTGTGCCTCACGCCATTGTTCAGCTCTGTCAGCGGCAGTTAGTGCTGAGAAACATGCTGTCTCTGCTTTGAAGGAGCACTGAGGAGGTGCTTCCCCTCTTGCTTCCAGCTTATTGTGTGATCTTTGTCAAGTCCCTTCACCTCTCTGGGCCTCTGTTTCTCTAGCTTAAAAATAAAAGCTGAACTCTCTTCCTGCTCCAAGGCTTTGTGATCTGATTCCAGATCACGCTCCATCACAGAGACGAGCAAGTCATAGTCCTCAAACTCATGTTTTCGGGGGGTGTCAGGCATGCGCCCAGACAACATTGATGCAGCTGGCTGTGGTTATGGTGTTGGTGCTTGGGAGCACTGGGCAGGGAGACAGTCACTCAGGCTGGGGACATTGGGGAGACTCCCGGAAGGACTGGACAAGCCAGGATGGGAGGGTCCTGGACAGAGTGTGCAGGGAACACAGCTGGGCGTGCAGGACAACTTGAGGTTCCTGCCATGTGGTGTACACAGGGGCAGGTAGGGAGGCAGGAGGGGGCTGGGAAAGTTGCTGGGACTGCCCCATCCCGAGAGGTTCTGGGCAGGGAGCTCATGTCAAGGGTGAGGGCACAGTGACAGATTTAATATTTAGTTAGTATTGTAATTGCCAGGGGCTCAGACTTCTGCACACTTAGCACTGAAGACCTGATGTTCTTCCTTTCTCTCAGGATCGTAATTGGTACGCACAGCCTGGCGTGATAGTTAAGGATTTGGGATCTAGGTTCAAATCCAGGCTCGGCAGCATACCAGAGGTGGGTCCTTGGGGAGTTTACTGAACCTGGAGGCTGTTTCCTCAGATGTTAAGAGGGAATCACGGCTCCTACCTGTCGCATAGTACCCAGCACAGAGCAGCCATACGCTGAGGCTCGGTATCTGCCAACTGTTGCTTTTATTAGAGTGGTTGTTAAGTGATGCCACCCGGAGGACCGAGACTGGAGGGACAGAAGTGCATGACACCCTCCACACTCTGCAGGTTGCCGTAGAGGAGACGGTGTCCTTGCTAGGAGAGCATATGAGGAATGTGCCCCGTTTCTCATGAAGTCAAATGACCTCACCTTGGTGACAAGCTACCCAGTCATGTTCTTGGTGGGTCTCAGTGGGTGACTGCATAAGTGAGAGGGAAGTGGGCTGTTCCCTGGAAGGCAGGGCTGTAGTAGTGGCCTGGGCTGGGCTTCTGGAGCCTTCTTCCCTCATGGGGCCCAGTTATTCTACACTCAGAGTCAGCAATCTGTGGCCTGGGCATAGCTCACTGGGTGTGGACATGCAAATCGGACAGGTGGAGAGAGAATAAAAATAAACCCATGGGGCCAGGCCAGAGGCTGAGAGGCCTGGAGAAAGGTCAGGGGGACACATGATGACCAGGCAGAAAGAAGCTGAGAGAGTAGGGCTGCGGGGAGAGGGCCAACCAGGAGGCAGGCCTGGGACAGGGACGAGAAGAGGTGCTACAGCTTGCCTGATATGTCGTCAAGAGATCACAATTTTCCCATCAAGACTTGAGTCAGGGTGCTTTCTATAATAGAATTCAAAAGGTTCTTTCTGTCCCTTTCACCCTGCTTGGAGCGCCAGGGCTGCGGCAGTTGGTGACGTTCCCAGCCAGGTGCCAAGGGGCACCAGGAGCAGCTGGGCAGGGGAGGGACCTGCCAGGGGACCAGGGCTGGGCCTGCGTGGAAGCCATGTTTTTTTTCACAAGGCCTGGTTGCAAGGTAGCCAGAGTTGTATTCTGAGCAGAGCCTTGGTGATACTAAATGAACAACATGCAAATGATGTGTGAAATAATATGCAAATTGGCATCTGTTATTTTTGAGTCAGCTTGTTGGGCATCTTTCTTAAAGGACAGGAGTGGTGCTTAGTGTCAAGTGAACAGGGAAGCTGGCTTACAGGGCACTCCTCACGGGCTGAAGGGGCTGGTGCCTGCCCCTTAGAGCTCACAGGCGTGGGCCTGCCAGCCGGCATCTACAAGGACAGTTTGGTGTTTAGCGTCAGGTTAAAGATGGAGAAGCCCATAAGGTGGGTGCCTTGCCTGGGCTCACCCAGCAAGTAGGGGGAGGAGACAGGTGATCTCCTGACCAGCCTGAGCCACCACTCCTCGCTGGCCTGTAGGTGGCTCCGAATGGAAGAGGGCCCTGTGGTGCTAATTCTGACCCACCCCTTACTGCTGGTTTGCCTTAAGGCCTGTGACTCAAACTCTCCGAGCCTCAGTTTCCCCATTTGTAAATGGGGATCACGACATTCATTAGCCTGGTGAGACTTAACACTCGATAATGGTTGGGCAAGTAGCCAGCCGGCGGCCGGCACACTCTGGGGCTGCCAGTTGATGGTAGTCCCTTCTCACCCTTTGCGTGAGCCCACGCCTGTCTGCATCCTCACGAGTTTCCACGAGCAGGATCCTTACAGAGCATTTTTTCCCTTTTGAGAAGATTTCTGATTTCAACAAATTGGGGTTTAGCTATTTTCTTTCTTATCCAGCTTCCAGCAGGGAAGATGTTGGATCCCACACGTGAGAATGCCTGGAGCCCCTGCCCTGGGTGATGTCACCTTCTCCCATGGTGAGTGCTTGGGCCAGGCATGTTGCTCTGGGCCGGGCCACTGCCTTTGGAGGAGCTCAGAGCTGGATGACATTGCTGGCTGGCCCAGCGGAGGCCTCCTCAGGGGCAGCTGGTGGCCTGGTGTGGCACCATACCTACCCTGAATGGCCAAGCTCCATGGATCAGTCAGGTGTGCCAGCCTGGGTGAACATGGCCCCTATACAGCCCTCCCGCTCCTGTGAGACGGGCAGGGCAGGGACTGTCCTCTTCCTTAGATGACCCCAAGACCACTCAGCATTACACATGGCAAAGGTGCAGCTGGAATCCAGGCATTCTGGGTTTTAGTCCTTCCTCTCTTTTTCTTTCTCCTGTCCCCCTTCCCTAACGTATCCTGAACATCCAATTGTGTGGCAGGCCTTGTTCTAGGTCCCAGGAGTGCAAAGGGTTTGTGTCCTCAAAGACTCATGGGGATCACTCTTCAACCAAATGTATTGTTTGCCACCAACTCTTCCTGGAGGAGTTTAGGCTTTTAACACAGACCTGGGTTCAATTTTTGGCTATTTGGCTGTGTGGCCTTGAGCGACCTCTTTATCTGGAAGGTGGCATTTTATTTTATTTTATTTTATTTTATTTTATTTTATTTTATTTTATTTTATTTATTTATTTATTTATTTTTTGAGACAGAGTCTCACTCTGTTGCCCAAGCTAGAGTGAGCGCCGTGGCGTCAGCCTAGCTCACAGCAACCTCAGACTCCTGGGCTCAAGCAATCCTTCTGCCTCAGCCTCCCAAGCAGCTGGGACTACAGGCATGTGCCACTATGCCCGGCTAATTTTTTTTTTTTGTATATACTTTTAGTTGGCCAATTAATTTATTTCTATTTATAGTAGAGAGGAGGTCTCGCTCTTGTTCAGGGTGGTCTCAAACTCCTGACCTTGAGCGATCCGCCTGCCTCGGCCTCCCAGAGAGCTAGGATTACAGGCGTGAGCCACGGTGCCCAGCCTGGAAGGTGGGATTTTAATTCCACATGCTGAGGATGGAGGTGGAGGAGTCAATGTGGGACAGACCTGGCACCCAGGGGGCTCTTGTCCAGGCTGGTCAGTGGTGGGTTTTGTCTTGGTTGTTTCCTCCGAGAGCTCAGTGGCCTGAGATCACGCGAGGTCCTTCACAGCTGGGCCCACAGTGCCTGCCTCCTCCCGCTCTGGGCTGGACCTGGTGTTAGGTTCTGCCAAGATGCTTTCCCTGTTCCCGAGGAGTGATGGTGCTGAGCTGGGTGGGAGGTCATTTTGGCAGAAGCCACCAGATTGGGTCCACACTGTGTGCCAGCAATGGAAAGATCCCTCAAGAGTGAAATGAAATTGATGCAAGCCGAGAGCAAGCCTGGGATGGAGGTTGAGTCATGAGGGTTTCCTTGTGGGTGGATGGGATCATATATAATGTTTCTGTCCGCAGCAGCTTGGGAGAATGCGCTACTCTCATAAAATGGGAACTTCTTTTTTCCTTCCATAAAAATGACTCCAAAGCAACATCAGGTCTTATTCAGGAGTGAAGGGAGACAGATGGGGGAGGTGAAGAGCATGAGTATTTGTTAAGGTCCTACTGTGCTTTTATACACCTCATCTTATTCAACCTCATAACATCTGTGTGAAGTGGATATAATTACCCCCATTTTACAGGTGACAGCCCTGAGGTTCAGAGAGGTTAAGTGACTTGCCAGGGTCTCACAGGTAGGAAGTGGTGTAGTTAGGGTTTGAGCCCAGGAGAGCGTCCCTGAAGCCGATGCCCTGTGCAGCAGGTGTGCCTTTGCAGGTCACAGCCTGGACTGGGCTCGTTCAAGCTCTCCCCAAGCTCTCCACCCCCACCTGCCCGCCCTTCACAGTGCCTCGCCCATGGCCCTGCCACCGCACCCAACGCCCCAGGGGGATCAGTGCTCATGGGGGGAAGGGGGAGACGCAGGTCGGGGAGGGGACGCTGTCAGTTTAGACACAGAGGTTTGTTGACCCCCAGGAGCTGTGCTGGGCTCTGGGGCTGCGGAAAGTCTCCCATGGGCCCTCCACAGCACACGCTTTGGTGCTCTTGTCCCAGCTCTGTGGCTTCCCGGCTGTGCAACCTCATTGAGAAAATTGGCCTCTGTGAGTCTCAGTGTCCAGGTCTGTACATGGGGATGACGATGCTTTCTCTCCCTGGGCACGTGTGTCATGGAGCGAGACAAGGGTGCCCCTAGGTGTTCTGATTGGCTCTGGGGGTTCAGCACTGAGCAGACATGGAGCACACAGGCTGGTGGGCCAGGCAGGCTTTGAGATGCAATGACAGGCGTGATGTGAGTTTTAAAGGAGACAAAACCACACACACGTGGCCTGGATTTGACCCACAGGCCTGCAGCTGGGTCTCCCATTACTTCTGTCTGTTCCCTGCCCTTTATTTCCTGGAGGTCCATCTCGTCTTCACTCCTTTCATATTCCCGTGTGTCTGTCTCCCAGGCTGTCCCCCGCTTCTTCTGTGCGGAGGGAGGTAGGACAGCCTTTAGCCTGTTTAGCCTGGAGGCCGGGACAGGCCTTAACACTGGACAGAGCTGGGCTTCCGTGCTGGCTCTGTCACTGCTGGCTGTGTGGCTTTGATTCGCAGTCTCCTTGGGGGTTAATTGTCACCCAATTGCTGGGGCTGCTGCGAGGACTAGGTGAGATGCTGCTGTTCACAGAGCATGTGGCATGGTTTTTGGCTCGTGCTGAGCACCCATGGAAGGTCAGCTGCGTGTGCGGGTGAAGGGAAAAGCCCTGGACCAGGCACGGGGAAATGGGGTTTCTGGGCCTCTGTTTTGTCATCCGGAGAATGGGAGAAGTGAGCTTGTGGAGGACGATTCCTCCACCAGCCGTCTTCGGGAGGGTCGTGAGGATGGCTGCACTTAGGGAGTGGACCTGAGGAGAGCTGGGAGACTCCTCCCCAGCTGCTCCTCAACCGGTGCAGGTTGGGAGGCTGGGCTGGGAGCTTTTATCTTCCTGCCCCACAAGTGAAAACCTGTGAAGGCATTGTGGCTAAGTGGATTTGCTCACTATTGGGAGACAGCTGAGAGACAGGCCCTTCTGGCCAGCCTCCCTCCTGCAGGCCAGCCCTTGGCATGAGGCCTGTTTGTCTCCTGAACCCTCCTAGCAGCAGG
This sequence comes from Lepilemur ruficaudatus, assembly GCA_963574885.1. Classification (NCBI taxonomy): domain Eukaryota; kingdom Metazoa; phylum Chordata; class Mammalia; order Primates; family Lepilemuridae; genus Lepilemur; species Lepilemur ruficaudatus. Next base: position 30,707 of record CAUYRT010089960.1, read on the forward strand.
GATTTAATTACTATAATGTAAGTAGCCATGGCTCAAGGCCTTCTGGTGGAGGGGAAACAGATTTGTCTTCTCACTGGGAGAATAAAAGTCGATGGAAAGGAAAGAAATGTACCTTCCTATAGGGTATCCAAGGCTGTTGGGATAAGGAGGAGGTTTCCTGGGGGTGCGGAGAGGAGCAGAGGCTCAGTGGGGGGAGACGATGTGTCTGATTCGATGCCCCTTGGCACTTGCTTTCCCCTTCCGCGGGATGACTCAGCTAAGCTGCCTCTGTTGCCCCAGTGATCCTGCTAACGGATCAACTTGCCATTCAACAGCCATTGTTAAGCACCTACTGTGTGCTAGGCACGTGAAACTTCCAGCTAAGAATGGAGGGCAGGCAGAAAAATAGATCATTTTATTCATTCAACACGTAGTTACTGAATGCCTATTACGTGCCACTGTATCGTTCCAGGCACCAGGGATATACAGCGATACAATGTGTAATGTGGATACATTCTGGGAAATTGTTGGTAGGTGATGTCGTCACTGTGCAAGCGTGACAGAGTGCACTTACATGCACCCAGATGGTGTAGCCTACTACACACCCAGGCTGTATGGTACAGCCTATTGCTCCTAGACTAAAAACCTGTACAACATTCACTATACTGAATACTGTAGGTAATTATAACGCAATAGTAGTATTTGTGTTTCTAAACATACCTAAAGATAGGAAAGGTACAGTAAAAATATGATATAAAAGATGAAAATCATTGTACTTGTATAGGGCATTTACTACTAATGGAGCTTGCAGACCTGAAAGTTGCTCTGGGTGAGTCAGTGAATATGAAAACTTAGGGCATTACTGCACACCACCGTAGATTTCATAGATAGTGAGTGTGCTTAGGGTACACTAAATTTATAAAAGTTTTTTTCTTCAATAATAAATTAACCTTAGCTTACTATAACTTTTTTACTTTATAAAGTTTTTAGACTCCTTTGTAATAACACGACACAAGCACATTGTACAGCTGAACAAAAATGATTTCTTTCTTTGTATTCTCATTCTATAAGCTTTTTTCCATTTTTAAAATATTAAATTTATTTTATTTTATTTTTAAAACTTTTTTGTTAAAAACTGAGACACAAACATACACATTAGCCTAGGCCTACTCAGGGTCAGGATCATCAAGATGTCACGGGGCGAAAGGAATTTTTCAGCTCTGTTATATTCTTATGGGAACCACTGTCCTCATGGTCCATGTTTGACCAAAACATTCTTTTTTTTTTTTTTTTGAGACAGAGTCTCACTGTGTTGCCCAGGCAAAGTGCCATGGCATCAGTCTAGCTCACAGCAACCTCACACTCCTGGGTTCAAGCAATCCTTCTGCCTCAGCCTCCCAAGTAGCTGGGACTACAGGCATGTGCCACCATGCCCAGCTAATTTTTTTTTTTATATTTATAGTTTTTTAGTTGGCCAATTAATTTCTATTTTTAGTAGAGACGGGGGTCTCGCTCTTGCTCAGGCTGGTTTCGAACTCCTGACCTTGAATGATCCACCCGCCTCGGCCTCCCAGAGTGCTAGGATTACAGGCGTGAGCCACCGCACCCGGCCACCAAAACGTTCTTATGCGCTGCATGACTGTAGTAGAGAAAAACCATGAAACAATTTTTGCTCTTGGGGAATTTACAGCTTAGTAGGTAAACCTGACAGTAAATGATGTAAGTTAACTATATATTGTGTCAGATGGTGATAAGCTCTATGAAGAAAATTA
>CAUYRT010089961.1:0-11029 GCA_963574885.1 Lepilemur ruficaudatus
TAAGACGCATCAGTCACAGAGAATGGGGCAATCCTTGGGACAAACCTCAGGTCCTTCAAGATTCTAAACTGACACATTCTTCCAATGGCTGCTATTCAACCCCTTCACCTTTTAAAAACAGTATCTTTTAAAACTCTCTTAGATGTAGTTTCCTTGAAAGTGTGACAGGTTTGACCGAATGACATACAGTTGGGTTTTGGGGGTGAGCTGCCCGGCCCCCCAGCCCCCAGTGTCTTTGTTCTCCTACACTAGCCATGACAAAAACAAACTTGTTAGACCAAATCGATTTTCAGCTCTCTGAACTTCCCCAAATTATTCATTTTTTCCTTCTTTCCTTCCTGTGGTGGTTTAAAAGGAGGATGAATACTGGACTAAGACTGAACGGGGGTTCCAGCCATCCATTCACTGTGGGTTGGTCCAAGGCTGGTGACTTGGCCTCTCTGGTCCTCACTGTCTCTCCTGTATGATGGAAATGCCTTGCAAGTTGTTTATTTTATGGAAAAAAAATGTAAAACACACGTGAAGTGGATGCTCACTAGCATGCATGTAGTAGACCCTCAAAAGCAGTAGCCGTGGTGTTATGGACTCCCACGTCCATGGGTTTCCCAGGCACTGCGCACTCCATCTCTGCCCCTCTTCCCATGAGACCTACTCTCCGGAAAGCATCAGACACCTAATGTTCATGCTTGCAGGTGAAACGTAAGTCAAGTGAGCAAGGTTGACATGAAGGAATGTCACATTAGAATGCAGGGGTGTGGAGATAGGGTAGGAACGGGGAGTAATGTGTGATTAAAATGGTGACTCTTTCTCCACAACATCTCTCATGGGCACAGCTGAGTAGTCTGAAGAAGTCCCTCTTTATCACCCCTCCCGACGTCGGTCACCTCTTCAACTTGGCTCCAGTCTTCTCTGCATCACTGGGTCTGCTGTCACCTTGTCAACCTCTGTATTGCCAAGTTGGTGATGATTTATATAAATTTATACAAATGGGACATCTATGTTTTATATAGCTGCTATCTCTTCTGGCAGTTCTCTTTGTTCCCTAGGATTTGACAACTCTTCCCCTGGGTTCAGTTTGGTTCAAGACTTTGCATCTGGATATACTCCTGGGCTCTTGTTTCAGCCTCACGTTTAAGTGGCGATGCTCTCTCTCCACACTGCCCTCCAACTTCTCTTCTCGCTGTGTGCGCCTCCCCTACCTGCCTCTAAATGTGGCTTCGATTTCTATTTATATAGTGAAGATTCACTCATCTATATTGCCAGTCCAGAACTTTCCACTGGACTCATTAAACTTTCTAATGGACAGTGATCAGCAAAGTGTAAATTTAATGAATGTTTGGTAAGTTAATAAACATCTCTATACCCTACATGTTACATCTCTGTAGCAAGCTTGGCAGATCGAAAATCGACTTATCCCTGCCCCGTGTCACCCGGACTTGCCTTCCCTTCTGGATTTCCTGTAGAGGAAAATGGTCCGTTAGACACCCAGCCACTGAAGTCAGAACCGCCCCCTCCCCCAATCTAATTAGTCACCGACTTCAGCATGTTCTGTCTCTGGAATGCCATTCTTACGCCACATGCCTCTTCGGAGCTGTGCCTCGGCGCAGCCTGTCCTCACTTCTGAGGAACTGTAGAAACCTTCCAACTCCTTAAGAGCCTTCAGTTTATCCTTCACACATCCGCAAAAGTGAGAATTTGATGCCATACTTCTCAGGTTAAAACCCTTTCATAAGTCCCCAAAGTTGTCAATGGCAAATTGGATTAAACTAGTCTCACACAGTGTTGCGTAACTAGTTCCTGTGTTTCTGAAGTTTCACTTCGACTCACTTTCCCTTTTGCTGCAGGCACTCTGAGCATGTCATGATGTGTGGTGCGAGTCTTTGTGTAGGATGCAAGTCCTCCTCCTCTTCCTCTCCTAGTTAATTAACTTCCACATGTTCATTACTCAGCTCGGATCTCAGTTATCACAGGAAACCTTTTATCATCCCAAATCGATTCAGGACCCCACCTCTGTTCCCCCAAAGCATGCTGGACAGACCTTGTCAAAGAAAGAGTGATGCCAGGTCATTGGATATTTGGTTCTTGTTGTCAAAAACATCTTATTTGACTTCTCATAGCAAAGCACAGGACAGGACTGATGCAGCAGGCATTCAAAAAATTAACTATTCATAATTCCCGAGCAGTATGACAATTACTGTGCATTTTACATATACTTCTGATGTAAAGAATGGGAACCCTATGTATGTCCAGCCTGACACTCCCCAAACTGCTTACTGGTATGACTTTGGGCTTGAGGGAAAGCAGCTGATCGTGGGCTAAACTTTCAGCCTTTTCTCTCTCTGTCCCTTCCCTTCACCGCGCTTTTCCTCTCTCGTCTGTATCAGGTGAGAGAAAGTCTGATATCAGCCACATATTTGGAATTCTTTGGCACCAGTGGGATTCAGTCCCTGTCACTGTTCCTATCAGTAACACGTTAAGCTGGCTTCCACCTAATTGTAAAAGGAAACACTAGGTTCCCAACTAGGGAATTTGAGGAGCAGAAAACCTTACTTCTCCTTGTTCTCTTGCTTGTAAAGCTAGCCTTTAATACGAGGTTTAATCCTATTATGCTGCCCGGGGTGTGTTCAGAGATTTTCTATGCAGATTGTTTCATCTGGAAGTTAATTCCTGGGTACTTCCGGGAACTGAAGGGAAGAGGTTTTTGAGCCTTAGTCACTGAGCTTGGATACCTCCAGTCAATGCACCAGTTGTATGTCTGTCTGGCTTTTGTTTTGTTTTCTCTAAACCGGTGACTCTTAAATAATAGTTTGTTTGAAGGTCACCTGAGTAAATCTGTAAAAGTATAGACTTGGGCACCTCCCCAAGACTTTCTGATTTATAAAGTCTGAAATACAGTCAGAGAATCTGAATTTTAATAAGTTCACTAGAAGTTTCTAAAACAGGTGACTCATCCACCTTGACCAGGTGTATGATTTCTCTCCTGTGCTCTCCATCCAATCGGAAGATGGAGCCTCTCTGGGGTTCTACTTATTCTAATCCTTTTCCTCCTTGGCTTCCAGTTCACCAAACTCTTACAGCTGTGTCCTCTTACAGAGCAAATTCACTCTCTGCCCCACCTCATCCCTGCAGTGTTATGCCAGCCGCTAGCCACACAGGCTCTCCTTTACCTTGTGATCAGGAATGTCCGTCACCTCACCGTCACCAGGACACAGGGCATGGTCAAGGAGGTCCCTGCACAATGCACTGCCAAAGGACTTCGGAAAGAAAGGGAGTCCCTTGGGGTAGCCATGGGGTAGAAGACAGGTGAAATATGGGAGAGCTTACATTTTGAATCATTCATTTCAGAATCTTTGGTTTTTACATTGAACATATGTTTGTGATTACTACTAATGATGTCAGGAAAAATAATTCTCAGAAAGTAAAATTACAACTGATGCCAACACAGAAAAGATTAAAAAAAAAACTCCATAAGTTTAACAGTTTATAAGTGATACCCATATATTTTAAATTGTTGTTAATTCATAATTCCCAAACAGTATGACCATTAACGTGCATTTTTAAAAAATGTAGCAACTTAATAAATGACATTTTTATAAATTTTATTTTTTAAAGCATTTAATTTCTAAACTTTAAATTTCATAGGTAAGTGTTCCTATAACAGGCTCACAACTTTAAAAAAAAAAAGAAGTAAAGGAGACATTATTTCCCATTGTCCTGAAACGAGGCCTGATAATATGTGACCTGTTCTGTTTGTGCATCCAGACAACTCCAGTCTTTTCAGTTTTTCATCCTCTGGCTACCTTTTTATGTCCATGGCAAAATATTTAGTATATTATGAATACCAACCTGTCACTCTTTAAACCATACATAGCACTTTTTCTTTTTGTTCTGATCTTCGTACACTGTTTAAGAATGATACCAACACCGAGAATTCATAGAATAATGATTTCACTATTTAATTCTTCATTTCTTTAAGCAAGAGATTTTTTTCTTCTTTAAGTTGGTTTCTTTTTTTAATGAAAAAGCTAATTATCCTTTAAAACAACACTGTTTTTTGTATTTTGTAATAAAACTAGGAAGTAATTTAGTAACTTTCTAATAGTAAGTTAATGAGTTTTATCCAAGAGCTGGTATCATGTGGTGCATTTTTTTATGTGTACATAATGTTTCCAAACTAAGCCTGGCTTATATAATTTTTTAACTTTTATCAGCAAAAAAATAGAGAAAGAGGGGCTAAAAACAGACTCATTGCTCCCCAAAGTGCTTAATAGGGGAGTATTTACAGCACCCAATCCTACTTAGTCGCGATGCACATGGGAAGCTCTTTGCAGCAAAATGACAAGGATCGAGACAAGTCACTGTGTTGGCCCCAGACAACCTTTTATTTCTTATGTTCATCCTGCCCTGGTTTTCCCTAGATAGGACCTCGCCTGTTTTCTTCCACCTTACATGAGTAAAAAAGAGCGCCTAAAAGTGCTGTGTATAGTGGGAGCTGTGGGTGTCGATGTAAGCCTAAATAAAAGCTGTCTATTTGTTTGCATTTAATCACACTCGGCAGCCTCCTGATGTACGTAATTACCTTGATCAGAGCATTAGAGTACACAGTATTGTCTTGGAGAAGTCTTAGTAAGATATAAACTGGGAAAATTTTTGAGAGAAGAAATAACATGAGTTAGGTGAGAAAAAATATAGGATGGGATACCACCTAATGCACACTATATCCTAAAACATGGAGCACACGTGATGCACATTCCTACCACAGCTGCGCCCTCACATCTCAAGCACATGCTGTAGCATCAAAATGTCCACACTCCCATTTACAGACATGTTCTTTTGTGATATGTTTTTCGAACTAGAAAGTACTTTTCTTGAAAGAGAGAATTCTAATTTTTTTATTTTTTTTAAGACAGAGTCTCGCTCTGTTGCCCTGGGTAAAGTGCAGTGGCGTCATCATAGCTCACAGCAACCTCAAACTCCTGGGCTGAAGCGATCCTCCTGCCTCAGCCTCCGGAGCAGCTGGGACTACAGGCGTGTGCCACCACATCCAGCTATTTTTTTCTGTTTTTGCTAGAGTCGGGGTCTCACTCTTGTTCAGGCTGGTCTCTAACTCCTGACCTCAAGTGATCCTCCTGCCTCAGCCTCCCAGAGTGCTAAGATTACAGGCCTGAGCCATCACACTGGCCTCTAATTTTTTTAACCATCTAAATCTTCAATACTAAATATTCACATTAGCAACGTAAGAAAATTGTACATATAAAAATCAAATGTCCATAAAACAAAATCCTAATATTATGGTTTTGCCTTTTAGTTAGACAGTCTAGAGTTTAGATCACAGAGACCCAGACTTATCCCAAAACCTGACTATATTCAACCTTCATAAGATGTTTTTTCCATAACTAAAGATCAAAGCAGTAGGAAAAATTTCATGATAATATCACAAGGAGATTTTTTTACACATTAACTTATTTAAAGTTATTAATCGTTAGGAAAGATAAAAAGTTTCATTTTCATTTAAAGAATCATAGATTGAATTTAAATCAAGATCTGTCAAGATCTATATGTCAGTTTCCAGAAGCCAATATTTTTTAACTGGAATATGCATGGCCTTTGGCCAATAATTCCATTTTTAGAATTGTATCACAAGCAAATAATGAGGAATATATTTACAAAGATTTATGTATGCTTTTCATCTCAGCATACTTTTAATGATGAAAAATAGGAAAATACTTTAACATCGATCAATAGTTGTGTGATAAAATAAATGATGATCTAATGACGTAGTAACAAACTATTAAAGTTAGGAAGCGGAGCTGTATTGTTTGACAGAAGAAACATAAGAAACCTACTCCATGCTAAGAAGAAAATAAAACCACACATACCCAGTTAAAACTATAAATAAGTAAAAAATATGCTGTATTGTAATTTTAACAGTGCTGCTTGCCAGGTGACGAGATTACAAGCCATTTTAATATTTTTAAAATTTGTTTTATGTATTGTCCTAGCTGAAGTCAAATGAAATGCATTATTTTTCTAATAAATGATAAACTCATTTTCATTTAAAAAAGGTTGTTGTAGAGATAAATGAAATAGAAACAAAAGACTAGATACTAAGTTTTACCATATTATAAATCTCTACTCATTGCTGAAATATCTATTAATTTATCCAAATATCCAAATGGATTGTAATCTCCTTAAGGAAAGAGGCTATGTGTTGTCTTTTTTTTCCTCAATGCCTCCCCACAAATTAGTAGATGCATGCATGGTAAGTGTGTACCCTTGGTTATGTCGCTTTCTCTCTTTGAGGCTCCTTTTTCTCATCTAGAAAATAAACATGTCTCTCTACTCGTCTTGCTGGGAATTGCTAGAAGGCTAAAATGAGGCAATACATGTTGATCATATAATCAATCCATGTATGTGAAGGAGCATTATTTTTAGCCACCATGATTACACTCGCAGCAATCAGGGAAGCAAGTGTTGAATCCCCACCCCCAGGCATGGCTCAAGGCAAAACTGTGAAGCAAGCTGAAAGCACAAGTTGCTCTCTGTGCCCGCCTTCTCTGCTTTAGGGACACTCCTGTTGTGGCCCCACTTGGGGAGGAGAAATGAACACAGAACACAAATGACAAACACACAAAGATGGTACAAGACTGCCGCACCTCTCGCCTGCAGCGTCTTTATTTTTAACACTGTTCTTTTGGCATCTGTCCCAGTCTACCCCAACTTTTCCCACCACTCTTTTCTGTTCTCAGAATGTTTTCATCTCAGCATGGACTGGTTCTCACCGCTCTGCCTCAGAAAGTTGATGTTTGCGTCTCCTCCTTTGCCCTTTCCCATGTGTGGGTCAAGGCGCCTGGCTTGTCTGCAAGTCAGAAGGCGTCTTGAGGCCAATCAACAAGAAAAAATCCATGTGAGAACAGGTGTTCTGAGAACTGCTTTGTTCAAGCATCACTGAGAGATGACCCGGTGTCCACCACAACTCCCTTCCCTCAGAGTTCCTGAACCCTCTTGTTCTATCTCCAGCTTTCATCTAAACTTATTCCCGTAAAAACCAAGACCCATGTTTTAACCTGCACCCAGTGGAATCTGCATTCTCACCAGATATAAGAAATCATCAGCCAAGACAATGACCAGACCTGGATTTGTCTGCTTTAGTGAACCCGAAATTACACCATCTTTGCTTGCTTTCATCTGAGGGGCAACCACCAGCACCCTGCATCACTGCTGGAGAGCGCTTTGACAGTCAGGACCGTGACTCAGATCTCTACAGGGACAATTAACATCATAAATATACTGAGGCAAACGTCACCCCTTTTTAAGAAAAATATCACATGTTATTAAAAGATATCCTTGCATTACATGGATATGAGAAAAAAATACCCAATGATAGTAGACCTTGCTAGTATATCTCCATAAGTATAATCATAATGTGTATTAGGCACTAAGAACAATATAAGACCAGTGTATCTCTTCATGCCTTTAAGCAGATCATAATTTTTTGGATAAGCGAAAGTACAAAAGATTATATATAGATATTATATATAGATATAGATAGATATAGATAGATTTTACTTATATTTTATATTTATATTCTATACATGTGCAAAATATATTTTATATGTATATAAAGTAAATGTAATTTTATATATTTACATATGTATACATTTTAATATTTGAATTTTTTGAATCTAAAAATTTCAATCTACTTTAAAAAATCTATTATATATACTTATACATAGTTTTCAAGCTTTCTAATATAAAAGTAGATTTATATAATCTAATATAAAAGCTTGAAAACTATTTTAATCAGGATACAGTCACAGAATAAACCTGGCCACATGCCTCAGGGAGTACAGTTTAATGGAGTGTTTAGAATAGCTTGAGGTTGATTAGGTTAAGATTCTTAGAAGTGATATTTGATCTAAAAAGAATTAGGGTGCTATACTGATATAAATGAGAAGATCATACAATCGAGTAAGAACTTATCCACACCGAGCACAGAGAAGAGAACGGGCCCATCCTTCCAACTGCTGTAGCCAAACCCACCCTGGCTTGCACCCCACATCCTTCCCCCAGCACTACTTACTCCGGTTCAGACACCACCAGGCTTTCCCTATTTTTGCAGCAGCCTCCTGCCTGGCCTCCCTACTTGCACCTTGCCATGATCAGTACACTCTCATAACAGCAGCCAGAGTGGTCTTGTTAAAAGAAACATCCGAGACATGTCCACCTTCTTCTCGAAGATGACCTCCTCCAAGACCCTAAACTATCCCTCTCTGCTCTTGGCTTCTGCTGCCCTTCCCGTTGTTTGCACACTCAGTGACTCACTCGCCTTAGCCATACTAGATCTTTGCTGTTCCATGAACACATCAGGCAAACATCCACTTCTCAGGGCTATCGCACATGCTGTTCCCCCAACATACCTACCTGAAGGCAAGTTCCATCCCCTCCCTCTGGTCAGATGTCACCTTGTCAGGAAGACCTTCCTTGACAACCACCTTTAAAATGGTAACCACCTCACTTCAGTCCTCCTTTTCTTTCTTCTTATTTTTCTTCACAATATTGATCACGTTCTAATATACTGAACAGTTTAGTGATTCATCTGTTTAGTACCTGTCTCAGCCAATTAGAATGCTGATTACATGAGTTCAGAGATTTTCCCCTGCCTGTTATGTTTATTGTCGCCTCCCAGGCATCTAACATAGTGGTCAGCATATAAGTAGGTGCCCAGTAAATATTTTTTGGATTAAATAAATTCATTTATTTGTGCTGGAGACAGCAAGGAATCTAGTCTGGAGAGAATGGATGAAATTAGATATCCAAAAGGCTAATACAATAGATTTCCAGTTGAAAAATACTGAGGGCTTGTAATAAAATAGTAGTTATGGCCTGGTATACAGATAATGAAATAAGTAAAAATCAAACTAAAACTTAAATATAGATCTTAAAATGAATGGCCTCAAATCATTTCTTCCTGTAAAATTAAAGTGTGATTCTATTGCTGCTTTATAGCAAGGACAGAGGATTTTCAAAATCTAGATGCGGTAACAAAAGATTGGAAATTGTTTGAAATGTTAGGAGGAATTTTAATAAAACTCTTAGAATGCAATTGCAAAAAAACGCACAAACAAATATTTCCAGGGGCTGATAAAAATTATCTACTGCTAATTATACATTTTGTACTTTTTTAAAAGCTATTCATGTGTAGAACAAAAAATAGACCAAATTAATCATAGACTCAATGATTCACTATGTACAGTTTATAAATTAATTAGCTTTCTCTTAATCTTTTCAATTAAAAAAGTGCTAAAGCATTAGTTTATTGCTTACTTCAGTGTTAAAATGCTGGTTAATTGCAAAACATTATTAGGGACCAATATTAGAATTCCACTTACAAGTGCCAGGGAAGCAAAACACACTTAAAGTTGATTTGCAAATCCAGTTTACCTAAGACTACTTGGGTTAAAGCAATTCTGCTGAAGAACATAACCACACTCTGATCGTGCATGTGCCAAAGTTTCTCCCTCTGGCTCACGTATGTTTGTGTATATGTGTACACAAACACGTGTGCGTGGTTTTAGTAGCATTAGTTTTAGTCATAATATCATAAAATTGGAAAGTGAAGAACAATGCACACAAATCTACCATTCGTTAAGCCTTAAATTTCAGGTGTCTTTTGCTTTCTAGTCGTCTATCTCAATTATCTAGCTAGATTCAGCCCACAAGCATCAGAAAACCTCAAGAGATAATGAATTTCATCAAGATTTGGAATCACTCTTGCTGAGATTGAAGAAGAAAATTGTGAAATAGGACGGGGTGGTATTCACAAAAAGTTGTTCCTGATGTTTCAGAGGCAACACTGACGAAAGGTGGGGTCTCACAGGGGCGAGTGAAAATGCTCCCATTCTTAAATACTCACTACGGCAGGCAGAGAGAGTTTCCTTGTCGCTTTTTCCACTCTGCAATAAATGGGTGGTGAGTACTCTGAAAAAGGCATCCAAACATCCACGTCATGACAAATGGCAAATCTGAGTAGCTGTGGAGAGAAATTTCAGATGGGCCTGAAAGATCCATTCTCTGATGTCAGATTGATTCTCAAATCATTCTAAAAATCCACAATAAGTATGTAAAACTGGAGTGGAAAAACAAGTCAACTACAGAAAACAATGATAAACAAGAAAAACAATAGGAACTAAGGTCTGTTTGCACACATGTAAATAAGAGTACACGAAATAACGGATCCTCTCTCAGCATTATATGACATCAAATGTTTCTTACTTAACATGTTTTATTCATGTCCTAGAAGCTTATGATTTCAAGTCCTTAAAAGGGACTTAAAAAAATCTCAAATAACATTGAATGGAATTATCAGTTTTATTCCCAGTCATTTTAGTGTCTTAAAAAAATATATGAAAAAATGCTAATATACTGTCTTTTCAGAAAAATGTATTTTACGAAGATGAAATATATAGTGTTGGAAATTGGGAAAGAATAAAAAAAGCAGAACTATCCATTGCATCACCGTCTAGAAGTAACAATTGTTTTTACACTTTTTCTATCTCTTTGTTAAGAGCATATATTTGTTAATATATTAAAAACAAATTTCATTCTTGGTAGCTACTATTAAAATTAAGCACACAAATTGAAAGATTAAAAAATCTATTTTATAGCTCCAGTATGTCATAATTGAAGATGGAATGAAGATATAGTGAACACAGGAAAAAGTAAACTTTTCAAATAAATAGAGCTAATAAAGTTCACTTCGGTTTCACATGATGGCCAAGTTAAAAAAAGAGAGAATGTCAAAGAAAAAAAGAATGCGAGAGATTGAGGAGAGAAACAGTGAGAGAAGGTGGCAGACAAAGACCATTAAAATGAAGAAGTAAAAGATGAAAAAGGAAGAAACAATGAAGCTGGATCCCCACTTCTCACCTCTCACAAAAACCACCTCACGATGGATAACAGACTTAAACCTAAGACGTGAAACCTTAAGAATTCTGGAAGAAAAGGTGGGGAAGACTCTTTTAGACAT
>CAUYRT010089962.1:0-31547 GCA_963574885.1 Lepilemur ruficaudatus
ATGAAGTCCTGCTGGCATCCTCTGGCTGGACCCTGCCTCCACCTTCAAGTTGTTGTAGTACAGGGGGGTGGAGTTACCCCCACTGGAGAGTTTTCAAGATGTTGACCAATGTGGACATTTTGACATGGGCATAAAAGAAAGCAAAGGAAAAATTAAAAAAAAAAAAAATGAATCCACATAGTCGGAAATCCATGTGTGTGCTCCATAGATTATTATTACTTCTTTCAATCATTTATATATTCATATTAAGATAGTTTTGATTGATTACTGTATTAGTGAGTTTTTCTTGAATAGTAAATATAAAATCAGAGATATAATTCTTACAGTGCATGTGCTGCAAGATGCAATATTAATGCCTGAGCCAAATAATGGAGAAACATATCTGCAGGTTTATAATTTGTTACTGAATTTGAAAAATAATAATATATCTCAGCATTGCTTCTTACGTTCTGCCCCTTAAATTCTTTCACCTCACCTAGTTCTCTTCTCAAAATTAGGAGTCCATATGTTTTCTCGTGTTAAAATTTCTAGAAGTTAATAGCATAAAATATGGCTTCAAGTCAATTTATCTAAGAACCACATTTTTTTACTAACAACTGTAGTTTTAGAAAGTGTAACAAAAATCTTGTTTTACTTCATTTTTTGGTCATTAAAAATGATTTTTTCAAGGAAACTTACTTGAGCTGTAAACTAGACAATGATGAACCACTTGAGGATCTATAGTACATATCATTTTTTCCTCGTCACTCAAAAAATCTTTACTGTGTTATAATGCATGCAGAGTTGAACTACAGCTAGTATAAATAGCAATGTAATATACAAATATGATTTATCATGTTTTTATAATATGACATTTTAAGTATCATCTTGGCTATTACTAATATTTATAAACAAATAAGGAGACGACCTTTTTTTATTTGCTATGTTTGTACATGTTTCACTGTTGGAAAGTTGAGATTGTATAAACCAGTCTAAAAGCAATACTGTACCAAAACTTTGTACATATCAAGATTATTTTATAAAAATGTATAGCTGTTGAGCTCTAATAAACTCCAGACTTCTGTATCACTATCATCATCTGAACGTCTCTTAGTGATTCCATTTTGATCCAAAGCATCATTATCTCTTTCCAGCATTATGTCAGTAGCTTCCTAATTGATCTTCCTGCATCTCCTCTATACTCCTTAGAGACTATTCTCCATTTTGCTTCTTTATTAATTTTCTTTTGAAATGCAAATAATTTTGTGTCACTCTTCTGCTCAAAATCCTCCAACAACTTCCTATCTCAAAAAGAAAGCCAAAATGATTATATGTGTGGTTTTAAAAATTTTCCCTCCTCTGAAGTCTCCTGGGCTGCTTTTTAAAATTGTGAATGGCAAGACTTTAGACTAGATCAATTGAATCAGAATTTCTGGAGTTCGGTAAGCAGGTAACAGTACTTTTGAAGTGATCTTAATGCATAGGCAAGACTGAGGACCACTGACAATTATAGTCTAGCTCCTACTTTTCCCTGATCTTATCTGGAATATTCTTTTTTGCTCACTCAATTTTAGTCATGATGGCCTCCTAGGTAGTCCTCAAACTGCTAGTGCCATAAAACCAAGGAAAAAAGGATCTTCTGCGCTGAGCTGAATATTTTAAATGGTTCCAGTCCCATGTTCCCTGGGCCACATATCACTGGGAGTCAGTGGAGACAGAGAATGCAGCAGTATACATACCCGTCCTAGTTTATGCTACAGACAAACAGAATCCCATACATCCCTACCAGAAATACCCTAATGCCATTTCCAAGGCCCTCCCTGGCCAATTTTCCCAAGGGTGGACCATGCCACAGGTATGATCAGCTATTGGCTCAAAGAATGGTAAAAGGCTGTGTTTACTGGGAAGTGGAAAGGTCTTGGATGTGCAAGCTGGATATCCACAAACTTATCTGGTCCTTTATGGTACAAAACCCCAGAGTGGAGAAAGAAAGGAGGTGATCAGCAGACTAGTGTCCAAAGAGCAAGCCCACTTTGAGAGCTTCCCACAATGGTATACGTTTCTGTGTGGAAATTCAGAGTCCAAAAGTTCCAAGTCATGTTAAAGATTTATTTGTTGAAAATAGATTTTAATGATTTGATAACTTGATTTATAGTTTTTAAATATGTATTCATATGGTTTATAAACTTCTATTTGTACTCTCGTCTATTATCCTAAGAATGTTAAGGATGGGTGATCTCAAACACAGTAACCATGTTCTTGCCTTAAGAAATTTGGACTATTTTCCCCCTCTGCCTAGGATCCTGTTTCATAGAATTCTTCCCGTTTTTTCCCTCCCTCTTTAAATCTGTTTAAGTATTATTTTATTTATAAAGTCTTTTCCAATACCTTTGTATTAAGTAGTAATTCTCCTTTTCTCCCAATTCTAGCATTTCATATTCTGTAAGGTTTGCAGTATTTTTCTTCAAAAGTTTTATCATTGTTGTGTCCTCTGGTGGAAGGATTCTCTCATGGGAGCAAACAGGTGTATGTTGAAAAGCCCAAAGTTTTAGAAACTTGAGGAAAGCAGGCAAAAATTTCACTAGGAGTAATCAGAATTACTCTCATTTCTACCACTTGATTCCCAGAAAGGTGAATTTTGAATAGGAGAGAAACATCACTATATATTGTTTCTGATATAGAACATATACAATATCCTGAAGGATGTTACTTCAGTGTAACAAAGTGTTTCTTGTCTGGCTGGTAACATACCTGAGCTGTCAAACAGCTAATCCACACTGCTCTTGGCCAACTGCTCCAATGTCGTGGGGGACGTGGTAAGACTAGATAAGACCATAAGCATGAACCCATTGCCTAACTTTGCAGGCTATAAAATAAGTTCCTTGTTTAAAAGCAATGCTGTGCAGAATACTCAGAGGGCCCATAGATGGTGAGTTTGACCAGAGAATTTTGGATAGGGAAGGCAAACCAACATCCAGAATGTCTATTCCAGAGAGCACAAAGCACTGCTCTTTTATTAATGAAAACTATTTAGTGTAATAAGCATGCCAGCATCCTCCTGGAGAAAGACACAATATTAGAGCTTAGTATTGATATCTGCTATAGACGTGTTGATCACTTGGCCATAATTAACCAGATCAAGCTGGCTGCCAAATCCCATATTACTGAACACAGCATAACATCCATCCCTGATGATATAACCACTAAGTTTATATGCACAGTGGGGCTAGAATAGGGATGTCTGGAGAGAGAGATGGATTTGTATCCATCAACAGATCACCTTGTTTACGTGGTTAGATTGTCATCTACCAAGATGCTTTTTTAGTTTTCCTTCATATGGAACACAGATATATTTATATTTTGTGCCCATTCAAAGAGGAAGCCTATCTACATAATTCTTCCCTAGAATGCCTTGTCCCACCAATTTTCCAATTGTGTTCCTTTCACGTCTCTGATCATCTAACTATATAATTTGCCTCTTTTCATGAATCAGTTTAGATCATTACATCTGATGCTTTCTGCTTCTGGGTAAAATGAACAACCAGGTGCTCTACTCAAAATTCTGTCCACTAGAAAGATTTTCCTTCATCATTTTTTAAGTGACTTTCCAGTATGAGGCTATAGTTTTGTAGTTCTTCACTTTCAAGTAGTGTCAGCATATTATGTAGAATCATTTCTAAATGGGCTAGAATATTTTTCCAATCTAATGGTCAGAAGAAAACACAACAAGGATTGAAATGGAGGAGGGATTTAACAGGCAAGTGAATAATGGATTTGAGGATATGTGGATCACTTGTTCATACACCTTACTTGAGCCCTCGGGACTTGCTTGAACTCAATCTCACATATGACAACTTTAATTGATGATGTAGTGTAACATCCTTTTCATGATGTTTATGTGATAAATTTGTTGTTAATGGTCAAGGTTTCAGTCTCTGTTTGGGCCCTATAACATGCCAGATCATTTTTTCTCAAAATGAAAATAGTTATCTCCAGAGAGTGGTGTAATTTTGTGCTAAAATCTTTAGGGCCGCACTATGGTTATTCACAAAAGCCTTCCAAATGCTCTATACATTATTGCTATTTGCCACACATACTTCAAGCAAAATTGGTTATGCCGAGTCATATGGTCCAAGTGGCAGAGCAATGTGCAAGCAACCTGGATCTGTTAAGAGTTTTTCTTGATTTGAGCCACAGTCAAAACTAGCAGCCTGTCAGATTACTTGATAAAAGAGTTGGGTTGCCAAGCTCAAGACAGATGCGGGTCACTTAACAAAATCCAAAATCTCAATAAACATCATGCCTCTCTCTTATTTCCAGGAGTGGCTAGATGCAGCAACTTCTCTTTATTTTAGAAATGATATTTCCAGTTGTCCCAGACTACTAAATCACTAGAAAGCAAGATGAAACACTAGAATCCATGTAGTTGTCCTGGAACAACAAGGATAAGTGAATCTTGAAGTTGCTCTGGAACCTGCATTAATACTGTGAAGTCTTCAACTTTGAAAATGTGAATTACCTGCACTCGGGCTGGTGCACTTGACTTTGGAACCTCAAAAGCACCTGGCCAACTATTTGGAGAAGCTAACAGTAAAGATCCATATGAGCTGTAGAAGCTACCGACCCAACTGCTACCTCATGCTAACAAGATAATCTGGCACATTGTGACAACATGAGTGAACTGCAATTGCACCCAACTTCACATCAAATTTCTGAGGGAAAATGTGGGCTACTACTTCCCTTCCACCTTCTACTAATGACACTAATGACACTTTCATAAATGTCTTTTTTGGCCAACACTACACCAGAACCATATAGAGAAATGAATTTTAGGAGACATAGTTTTAGTTTAGCTAAATTAATACAATACAATACCACAATGATCATCATTGTTTTAATTTCTTAAAACAATTTCTTAAACAATTTCATCATTGTTTTAATACCACAATGATCATCATTATTTTAATTTCCACCTCTATATTTGACAGACACAATCTAGGTAATTATTTTGGATTCATACTTACGTCTCAAAATTTGGCAGAATTTACTATGTCTTTTACAACTTTAACCCAATTTTTGACACCAAATGCTTTTTTCAAGGTTGTTAAGTGATAGCTCATCAAGACTTATACATTTTAAGTGTACCCACAATAACTTAAAGAAAAATTTTCATTCATAAAAAATATGTCATGGAATTACTAAATATTCTAAAATTCTGAGACAATATCTATGAAATATTTCTATAATTGTTGAAAATATATTGCTCTAAAGAGGTCTCAATGAATGATCCTTTTAAGAAATGAATATATTTTTCCTTTGCCATTTTATCAGGTTACAGAAAACATTTCTTCAACATTTCAACATATCTATTGATTGACTACCAGGTGCCTAGCACACTTTGCAAAGTTCATAATGGTAATCATATAATCAAGAGGGGCAATGTCTCAATTTTAAAATTACTTGTATTCTCAAATTTAAGGGGGTAGAGGAAAAATGGCAGTAAATAAGCAAAAGTATTTTAGAAAACATCAAATAAAGTTTTATGAGGACAAGAAAGCAGGGATATGTGAGAGAGAGAAAACTTTATCTAAAGTAACTTTGGAGAGAGAGAATTAACAGGGGGCATCTTTGAGGAAGTGAGATCTGAACTGGAAAATAAACAACAGGAAGGACACCACCATAGGAAAATCTGAGATGAGAGTGCTCCAGCAAGATACTAAAGGAGAAGCAAGCTTGGCTTGTTGCAGGAAACACAACAATAAGAAAACAAAACCACTAAGTGAGTGTCATAATGAGAAAGAGAATAATGTTACTAGATCAGATCAGAGAAATAAGCTTGACTCGTAATATGTAGGGTTTTATAGGTTATGATAAATAACATTTGTTATCCAAATTTGATAGAGAGACATTATTATTTTTAGCATGGGAATGTCACGATATAAACTGAATTTTTTTAGATAACTTTATTAAAGTATAATTTACATAACTTCCCATTACTACATTTTAAGTGTACAATTAGATGACTATTAGTAAATTTACCAAGTTGTACAGCTATTCACATAAATCAGTTTTGGCAGATTTCCTTCGCCCTATTGAGACCCCTAATTCCCATCCCTAATTACATTTCAAGCATGCCCCTCCCCTCCACAGTATTCACCGCATCCCTCATGAAATAATTCAGAAAAACCAAACAGAAATCCTGACTGATAAACTGCATTTTTAAAAAGGCCTTCTCTTGGTCAGGAGCTGTGGCTCATGCCTATAGTCTTAGTACTCTGGGAGGTTAAGGCAGGGCCATTGCTGTGAGCTTAAGAGTTTAAGACCAGCCTGATCAAGAGCCAGACCCAGTCTCTACTAAAAATAGGAAAAAAAAAACAAAAAAAAAACAGCCAGATGTGGTTGCTGTGCATGTAGTCCCAGCTACTCCTGAGGCTGAGGAAGGAGGATCACTTGAGCCTACAAGTTGGAGGTTGCAGTGAACTATGATGACCCTACTGCACTCTAGCCAGGGTGAAAGAGTGAGGCTCTGTCTCAAAAACAAGCAAAAAAGCCTTCTTTTTGTGAATAGAATGGACTCTCTACAAGTAATAAAGTCTAGAGACATTAATCAGGAAACTACAGTAGTAGCCAATACAAGATGTGATGATGATTTTAATGGGATTTTATTCTTAGAGATGAAAAGAATTGACTACAGAATATGTTGAAAGTAGAAAAATGGGGCTTATTAATGTACTAAATTTGGAGCTATGTGAGGGAAAAATGAATCAAAAACCTCTTCTTGGTTTTTATCATGAGCAACAGTGTGAAATGCTTTACTATTTACTGAGATGAAAAGTCTGGATTAGGTGTAATTTTGACAAGAAGTTAAAGGGGGTGGGAAATCAAGAGTTACGTTTTGAAATGTAAAATATGAAATTACTGTATAATGCCCAAGTGAAGATACTGATTTGTTTGAATCATATAAAATATTTTGTAAGCCAAATTAGTCAAATGCTATTAATTTCATGTTGTTCTGCCTCCTAATATTATATAGTATATATGAATTCAGGAGTTCAAAGAAAAGTTCAGATTTAGAGAGAGATTTGTGAAGCATTGGTGAAGCATTTGTGAAGCATGTTGTTTAGAGCCGTAAAGCTGGATAAGATCATATAGGAGCAATGTGTACATAAAAATGAACCCAGAGGTGAGCTAGGAGCATAATAGTATTTACAGATCAAGAATAGATAGAAAATACAACAAGAAACCTCAAAATAAGCAGCTGAAGTGGGTCAAATCATTTGTACTCTCTTGAATGAAATATTGAAACTTTATTTCAGGTGTGATCTTTTGGCACTGCTATTGTTCATTCCCTGCCACATTATTAAGATAAATACAATTTTCTGAATCACTATAAGCTGAAAAGTTGGTTTTTGATTTAATAAAGAACCCTAGTAAGTCTTTTCAAATTTTCACCACCCTATGAGTTATCTAACTGCAATATTTGATGTTTTATATGCTGCTCCACTTTCTACCAACTGTCCATAAAGTACTAACAGTACTTTGGGAAAGACTAAAAGAGAAATACACAACCATAATTCTTTCCTATGTTATATCATGCAATAAATTTGACATCAATGTTCCAAACCCATATTTACTTGATAAATGTTACAATGTAAACTGAGCATTTCAACTATCTCTTTGCCTTCAACAGATCATTGACTCTTTTATCTTTTCATTCAGAAGCCCATCTAGGACAAGTATATACTTCTCATCTGTATTTAGGCAGCATTTTAGAATTCTGTGTATTTGGTTGCAGAAATAGAAATGTAACATGAGTATGATTCAATTCTAAGTCCAGACTCTTAAGGAAATCCTTTTTATTTCTACAAAAGGAAATTTGTTACAATAAAGAAATAAATACAAACACTAGCATGGAGTTAAAAATTGATAAAGGTTCTAGTATTTGGTGTTTAAAATTAAATATGAGGCCACAGCACATATTCACAAACTACCACCCCCACTATCCATGTCAAATTCTTTTGGCTTTAAGGCAGCTTCTCAACTTATCAGGGTTCTCTATCCAAACAGTATGATCCAAACTTTTACTTATGACTGATCTGTGATTTTGGTGTTCCTGTTTGTATAGATTGCAATAACATTTAGACCTCCATGTAGTTGTACTAGTGGGTATTCTAGAGGTCATCTGCATACCATTCATATTCCTTCCCCCAATATATAATGTTTAATCTTTTGATAGTGAGGATTCATCCTCCCACTGAACACAAAAACCCCTTTGTGCCTTTTGACTTGATTATTTGAGAAAGTGCATTGGTCAAGAGGCAATCTCATCTTCTAAGTCAACATGACTGTAGAGGCCCATTTTGGAAGCATTCTTTGGAACCCAAACTTCCAAATGAGCAGAGCCCAGAATTATTGGGATAAGAATACGTTTTTCCCCCAAGGTTGTATTTTGGTATAATTCTACTTCTATCCTTTCTTTCCTACTACATTCTACTTATGGGAGGAAATTTTCCAAATGTTGGTTGTTAATTAAAAACATATTTTATAGCCTGCAGGACAACATTATAACTTTGTAAGGTTCTGTATCACTCGTGACTCCATAATCAAATCTTCAAAAAGCCACGTACACGTATTAAAGTCATCCACCTCTCTGTATGGGGTTATATAAAAGAACGGGCTATCGTGTATACCCATTGTTAATTCTTTGGCTGTGTAGGTAATTACTTACTGGATGCATACTTGACATAACATAAAAAATAAAAAAAGGTACAATGCATTTGTATGCATACAGTTAGAGTGCTGGATAAATGATGATGAGAAAACACCTGATTTGTCCTAGCTGTGGAATGAGATAAAATATTTACCATTTTTATCTCCCACTAAGACTCACGAAAAGGTATATAATCCAAAGAAGAAGAAGGAGTGTTTTATATAGAGTGGCCAGAAAATGCAAAAGTCATCTACCTTTCCCAAGAGAGTTGTGTCAGCTCTATACTGCTGAGTTGAGGTACCTAAATAAGCAAAATAAAAACCAAAAGGCTAAAAATTACAGATTAACCAATTCTGAGTATCCTAGGGTGAGGCAAAGTCTAAATTCCATGATCCTGGATATGGGAAATAAGATGTGGGATACTTTTATGGTACTTAGAATTTTTTCTTTGGGGAAGGAAGGAAAATATTTTAAATATTTAGAACTAATCAAGTTGATTAGGGTTATGTAATCCCTCTGGTTGCCTTGGGCAACAAGTGGAGTAGAGAATCTAGAAATAACGGGGAGGGGGCGGGGTGACCAAAACGAAGAGTAATAGAATAACATATGCTGAGATTACATTTCTTAAACAGCTTTATGCTGGTCTTTCAGCCCAGAGCCCTGATGGGCTAATTAGAGGGCACTTTTAGGGAATTTGTTTTGGTTCTCAAATACCAAGTAATGTCCCTATCCTAATCATCTGTGTGGCCACCTGCCTCTGAGATAACCTCCAATGATTTCCACCCCCTGCTATTCATAACATTGTGTTGTCCACTACCAACTTGAACTAGGATTGGTCTATGTGACCAACAGAATTTAACAGACTGATGGTAGGTTACTTCTGAGGTCGGGTTATAAAAGATACTTTGACTCCATCTTGGTCTCTCTCTCCCTTTTCTAAATCATTTCTTGGGGAGAAACCAGTTGCAGTGTAGCACAGCTTTATGGTGACTCATTTGATAATCATCTGAGCCCTTCTGCCATTAACCTTCATAATAGTGATTTATCTTGGAAACTGATCCTATAGCCTCTGTAAAACTTTCAGATGACTGCAATCTGGCTGACAACTTGACTAAACTTCTAAGAAATTCTGAATTAGAATTAGCTATATAAACCACTACTGGATTCCTGATCTCCAAAACTATGTGAGATAATAAGTATTCCATTTTTTTTAAGACAATACTTTTATTGAAGTATAATTTACATACTATGCCATTCCTCTATTTTAAGTGTGCAGTTAAATGATTATTAGTAAATTTACCAAGTTGTACAGCTATTCACATAAATCAGTTTTAGAAGATTTCCTTCCCCCTATTGAGACCCCTAATTTGCATGCCCAACTACATTTCAAGCATGCCCCTCTCCTCCACAGTGCTCACCACATCCTTGAGATGCGGGTCTACCCCCCAACCCCTGAATCCCTGGTGAACACCACCACCATTTGAGCACCGTAGTGTTAATCAGTCAGTACCAATTGGATGGCAAATACATGTGAAGCCCATTCTTCTGGTCTTGTGTCACCTCACTTTGAATAATGGGCTTGAGCTCAATCCAGGATAATATAAGCAGTGCTAGCTCACTGTCACTTCTTAAAATTGAGTAGTATTCCATTATAAACCTATACCAAATTTTAACAATCCACTCATGAATTGACGGGCACTTGGTTTGTTTCCACAGCCTAGCAATAGTGAACTGTGCTGCCATAAACATTCGGGTGCAGGTGTCTATATAGTATGCCTTATGCTCTTTTGGGTAGATGCCTAATAATTTTTTTAAGCTGATAAGTTTAGGGCCAGTTTTAAACAGTAATAGAAAATTACTTAAATTGATTTGGTAGGTTATCTTTGAAACTTTATAGAGCTATATTGATTACATTGTTAGGAACACATAGTTCTGCTTATGATTTTGGACAATTGCTGTAGAGTTCTTTGGATGTCAGGTTAAATGTAAAGATATAATTTTTTTGTGCTACTTAAAGAAGAAAATTAAATATTAATGCATTGACCAAAAATAAGCAGGATACATTAGGTGTGAAGATACCCACGTCTTCCCATCCCCTCCCACTTGCCCAACACCTGATCAATGTCACTACCATATGTACACATAAGTGTTGATCAATTAATACCCATTTGATGGTGAGTACATATGGTGCTTGTTTTTCCATTCTTGTGATACTTAGTAGAATGGGCTCCAGCTCCAACCAGGATTTTTAGTAAGCCACATCAAGGAAAAACATTAAGACATAATTAATATCTGTAAGTGTAAATAGAGGCTTTAGAAAAGACATAGTGAAACAGTTTTTGAAATAGAGATAATTGGTTAAATATCAAGCTTCTGTTCCACATCATGGTTTACTCAGGTACTTAACCAAGCCCTTCATATTCCTTCCTAAGTACTTAATTATACCAAGAAGATGTTGTAACCCATGGATTGCTTAATTAAAATATAATTATTTTTTAAATCTCTGTGATTTTTATTTTATTTCAAAGTTAACTTTAACATATGTAGTCATTGCATCATGCAGAAATATAGCTTTCTATACTGTTTTGTTTGTTTTTATAATTTTTATTTCAAAATATTAGAAGCTCTAAGTGTTCTTGTTACATAAACAGATTGTATAATGTTGAAGTTAGGGCTTTTAAGATGCCTGTACCTAGAATAGTGTACATTGTTCCTGATAAGTAAATTTTTATCCCTCACACTCTTCCCACCCTCTCCCCTCCTCCCTTCTTTGTTTCCTTTATATCTCTTTGTGCCTATGTGCACCCATTGTTTACCTCCCACTTATTAGTAAGAACATGTGATGTTTGTTTTTCCATTTGGGAGCAGCTACTCCCAAGAACCCCAGCTCAATTGTCCACTGGCGCACTGACTCACATGGAAACTGCCACGGATGTGTTAGCAGCTGTGGGCAGGGGAAGGGAAGAAGATGAAAAGAGTCTGAATGGAGGAGAGCTGGCATTCTGGTCCCCTTTGTCTCAAGGGGCCCCCATGGCTTGCTACTCTTTTTTCCCTTGAAGGCAACCCACCCTGAATGTCTAAGCTCTGGGATCACACAGTTTCCCCAGGACCCACCAGACCCCTGTGGTCACCAGAGTCTGGGCAGGTGGTGGGAAATATTTGTGTGAGGACCAGGAACAAGAAAACTGAAGGACTGAAGCTCCCTGGGGAAGACAAAGGCACACAATGGACAGAAAATCAGTATAGTGACTACTACCTCTGCTCAGATGTGTGGTGAGGGGAAGTGACTCTGAGGGGGCTGACAGCCTGGTGCTTTGTTCTGAAGAAGCTTCCAGTTCACTGGTGGCAGCAGCTTTGGGGGGTCATGATATTAGAGAAATTCTGCTACAGTTTGGGGGCCTGCAGCCTGCCACAAGTGCGAGAAGAGAAAAAGCAATCACCCCTACATACCCCTTCTATGGGGCTCCCAGTTCCTCAGGTTTGATCCCTGACAAAATTTGGCTTCTTCTTGTTCTGATCTGCACCTTCTTCCCAGGGGGTCTCTGGTAGTTTCTGCCACTTTTCCCTCAGAATTACAGCTGGGCAATGTTTGTTT
The DNA here is from genome assembly GCA_963574885.1 of Lepilemur ruficaudatus. NCBI lineage: Eukaryota > Metazoa > Chordata > Mammalia > Primates > Lepilemuridae > Lepilemur > Lepilemur ruficaudatus. The sequence goes on from CAUYRT010089962.1 coordinate 12,285, forward strand.
TGATCTAAAACTTTTCCGTCTTTCTGAGATAATCTGGCAACCGATGTATCTGGTCAGCCTTCTTGAGTAATCCCAGGCCTTCTTTTTGTTCGGTAATGAACACACAGATAGGTACCTCTATTGATACATACACTTTGTATCAGTGTAGGGCCATATTTATCTGTGGGACTTACCATTTCATGATGGTTTGTAATTACAACAATTTAGTTCCATGCTTTGTTCTAAATAGGCATACTGTAAAGATTTTTTAAATGGAATTTATTTGTATTACTAATCTCTGATTGACATAGAATTATTATTATTTTAACATTTGTCATCAACTTTTTTAAATTTTTGGAAGAAATATCTTTTCCCAAAGACTGTGTGAAAGAACAATCACTTGAAAGATAGATAAATCCTAAAATGCCAACTCTTAAAGTTTCTATTTTAAAGGCACCCTAATAGTTATAAAGAACCATTTAGAAGAGATATAAATATATTTCTTTCTTCCTAAGCAAATTAGCCCTAAAAATACCTGAAGATCCCTGGTTAAATTATGACAAGTAGTTAAATGGTTTACAGGTGCGTGTGAGTATATGCATGTAAGTGGTATTAATGATGTAAAAGATGAGAAACTGGAAAGTCCTTTGGTGGGGGAATTTATTTCTTGCACATTTAAATGTGTATTTTAAAAATAAAAAAAAATATTAAAAAATCTGTACATATCAGGAAGCCTCATCATTTTTTATAACTTGAAAATATATAGTGTGAAAAATGTGTCAATGGCATGGATAGCTTGTCGTTGATTGACAGATCATTTCATAATTGGTTTATGCATTGGAAATAATGCATAAAAATAAAATACTCTGAGTAATTTATGATAAACAATAGAAGAAAGTACAGCTGAATCCAGGTGTTTCCTTTTCTAAATTAGTTTTTGGCTAGATAGAGATTTGATGGTGGTTGGATGACTAGACCTGGATGTACGCCTAGAAATGAGGACAATGTCAATAAAACAAGTACCTATTGTATTGTCATGATTCTCTTTTCTGTGAAGGATAATATAGGGAAAACTTAGAGACAGAAAGGCTATCATAACAATATAATCATAGCAGTTACTCCCACCTGGCATTCAGAAGCAATGGCTTCTAGCACTCACCATTTAGGAAGCTAATTCTGCATTCTTGTTAATGGAAGTCTATACCTTGAGAGAAAATGCTAAGTGTTATAATTCATAGTATTCTGCTATACTCCAAGTGTATAAGATCATTTCAGTTTCTATTTACTCATCAGTTAGGATTTTAAAGGCACACTTTTTTTTTTTTACCGTAACACCTGCATGTGGAATCTTACATAACCTTGGTTATGCAAAACATACTTAAGCTTTTCACTTTTCTGCACATGTACTCAAGATATGTGTCCTATGTTAAATAGTGGTGAAGACAGGTGTCCCAAATTAAGCTGTTATGCTTGTCAAGCTTAAAAAAAATACTTCCATGTGTTTTTAACATTTTAAAAACCTAACAAACACCTTACTTCAAGGTGATTAGATTGGAAATCTATTTTTAAATGTTCCTCTTCTCCTCTTTGTTTTCAACTCTGATAGAAACCTTTACTGCTCCCAGTTCTGGCAGTATTGTCCCTTGTAGTATCATGAATTAGAATGTTTTCTTCTTTAAAATATATATTTTTTTTAAATAAAAAAGGAGCTTTGCTTTGAATTTCCCATAAGTCTTATTTGAATGACTAATAATGGTTAAAATCCTAGAGTTGTGTTGAGAAATTTAATGGTGTATTAAGTCACATTTAAACTTCTTCTGATTCATTTAAATTAAACTAAAAGGCTTCCAGACAGCCAAAGAAACAATCAATAGAGTGAATAAACAACCTACAGAATAGAAGAAAATATTTGCATGCTATACATCCAATAAAGAGCTGATAACCAAATCTGTAAAGAACTCAAACAAATCAGCAAGAAAAAAAATCAAACAACCCCATTAAAAAGTGGGCAAAACATATGAACAGAAGCTTTTCAAAAGGAGATAGGCTTTGGCCAATAAACATATGGAAAAAATGCTCAAAATCTCTAATCATCAGGGAAATGAAAATCAAAACCACAATGAGATATCACCTAACCCCAGGTGAGAATGGCTTTTATCAAAACATCCCAAAACAACAGTTGCTGGCATGCATGTGGAGAGAAGGGAACACTTATACACTGTTGATAGACCGCAAACTAGTATACCCTCTATCAAAAATGGTATGGAGATACTTCAAAGTACTAAAAGTAGACCTACCATTTGATCTAGCAATCCCACTATTGGGAGTTTATCCAAAGGAAAAAAGGTCATTTTATCAAGAAGACATTTGCCTTGGATGTTTATTGTAGCATAGTTCACAATCACAAACATGTAGCATCAACCCAAGTGCCCATCAATACATAAGTGGATTAATAAAATGTGGTATATGTGTACTATGGAATACTATGCAACCACAAAAAATGGTGAACTAATACCTTTTGTAACAACCTGGATGAAACTAGAGACCATTCTTCTAAGCTAAGTATCATAATAATGAAAAAACAAACATCACATATACTCACTATTAAATCAGAACTAATTGATCATCAACCATGTGCACATACAGCAACTCAACAAAAACTAAGTAGACAGGGAGGAGGGGGAAGGGATGGATAAATTTACACCTAATGGGTACAATGCACACTACCTTGGTGATGGGCTTTGCTTCAAACTTATAACTATGCCTACACCTTTGCTTCAAACTTCACACAACTTTGCTTCAAACTTCACAAAACCAAATCATGTAATTAAAACATTTGTACCCCCATAATACTCTGAAATTTACAACAGTAAATTTTATTTGAACATTTAAATGCCTGATCCTTTAGCTAGGGAAGCTCTGCCAACAGCTATGCAAGGAGAGCAATAACACAGAATTTTCTACTTACCTGGATTCTGTCCTGTGTCCCTGACAATAAATAATGTTGCTTTGTGGCAAGAATTTAATCTAATTTTCTTTATTTCCCTATTACAGCACTGTATTACCATATTACTGTGGAGGTAAGATAAGTAATGTCTCTCTCTCTCCCTTTCTCTCTCTCTTTCTCTCTCTCTCAGTCTCGGTCTCACTCTCTGTCTTTCTTTTATTTTGATATCGTATATAGGGAAAGAGAGAAATGTTTAACAAAAGTATGATATAAATTTTAAAATTTAATCTTACCATTCTCCCTTTACTTTTTTTTTCTTTGATCATTTTGAGGGCTTTCTAAAAATTTCCTTTTTGTATATATACTGTATACATTTATATGTTGACTTATAAATAAGTAAATTTACTTATATATGTATGTATGTGTGTATGTGTGTGTGTATATATATATACACATATATAATTGATCTGAAAATTTCTGGAACCACTTACTGTTAGATGATTCTAACCATTTTTAAACTTTATGTTTATATTTCCTACAAGAGCCAAAAAATGAACAAGGCTTTTTTAATTCTCAGAAATATTTAAAAATAAAAACAACAAAAATATTTTAACCAGAATTTGGTTGCTTCTTCTCAGTTTGCCTTTTCCCCTTTAAATAAGGTAAAAGGAATCCTACTTGTTAAAATATTAGGTTTGATGAAGTCTTTTTCTCAGTGGAATGGCAGTAGAGAGAGTAAGAAGAGAAATGAAAAAGCAGAGAAGTTGAAAGTGCAATGTTTGGTATTTCTGTTTCCTTTCAGAGCTTGTAACTCTATGTAGCATAAATATTTCTAAGTAATATTTCTATTTGATTATTAGAAAATGTTAATTCAGTTAGCTGTGTTTAGAGCCAACACAATTTTCTTTTTAATTTTTGAAGACTTGTAGAATTACAAAAAACAAACAAACAACAACAACAACAACAAAAACCAGGGGGGTGAAAAGATGAATTTAATAGAGAAAAAAATGAAAGTTGAGAAAAACAGGAAGAAAAATGATCTTCAAGATTAGGATAGAATCGAACCTTTCCACTTTGCTTTTCATTCTCTGTATAACTGAAATGTATTAAGAAAGCAAGTGTTATATTAGACAGAGAAGTGGAAAAAAATCTGGAAGCTTGAGATTGTAACTGATTTGAAGTATACATGAAAGCCTCGATAAATTGGGATTCTAGCCAAATGGAACAGAGCAAGTCATTAGAAAGAAATCACAGTGTGCTTACCAGAGTATATTAGCAGCTTGAGAAGTGCCTGAAATTCTTTCCTTTGTTTTTGTCTAATTGCCACTAAATTCATCATTTCACACAGAAATTAAGACCAAAACTCAAGGGACATTTTTAACATTTAATTTTGTATTTATAATTGGTAGATAATAATTGCACATATTTATGGGCTAAAATGTGATATTTCAAGGAATGTATACATAGTATAATCATCAAGTCAATATAATTACCATATTCATTGTTTTAAACATTTATTATTTCTGTTTGGTCACAACATTCACAAATCTTCTCTTTAGTGATCTTGAAATATACACTCTGTTGTTACTTGTTATAGTCACCCTATCACGTCAATTTATTTTTGAACTAGATTGGTCTGCTTAACATCAAGCCAATTTCCCACCTTAAAAGTCATTCACCAGAGGAGACTGATTACAAATAACCTGAAAAATTACAGGGGACAGTGCTAGGATATCAGTACATCCTACTTTTTTATTATCCTTTTATTATTAATGTGTATTTTGAGAAACATATTTTCCCATTTTAAAGCTGGAACTATAGTTGGGGGATTAGTGATAATTTAAAGACTACAGCCAGTAAATGGCTATTGAACTCAAAATTTCTGATTCTAAGTGATGTGTTCTTTTAACCATTTAATGCTATTGAACTAAATTACCCTCACACAAAAGTTTTTAAAAATTGCCACAAAACAAACAAAAATGGGTATGTGAGTTGATGTATACATTTTTTCTTACTTGAGAATATATAATACATCTAAATAAAACATTAACAAACAAAATCCAGCAGCACATTACAAGAATGATAAATCATGACCAAGTGGCATTGTATCTAGAAGTACAGGATAATTCAACATCAGAAAAAACTATTAATATAACTTACCACATTAATAAAACAAAATGGAAAAATTATATGATTATCTTCACAGATGCTGAAAATGTATTTGATGATAATCAATATGCATTCTTCATAAAGAATCTATAAATACAATAGGAATCAACAGATATGTTATATCATGTTAGAGAAGAATGCACCTTCACCTTAAACTGACATCATGTTAATTTAAGATTGTACCTTGAAAGTGTTCCCATAAAGTGGGCAAGACAAGGTTGCTCACTGCTATTACACATTGTTCTGGAAGTAGTTAATGTGATTAAAAAAGACAAAGAAACCAAATGAATAAACACTGGTCAAAAGGAAATAAAAGTATTGTTATTGTTAAGTGATATAATTTTATATGATGTATATTTTAATTTTCTTCACTTTAGTGACTTATTTTTACTGTCTATATGTATCCCATAACATTATGTTGTATAACTTAAATACACACATTTTTTTTTAAATTTACAAATTGAGTAAAGACTTCCAGAAAAGAGGCTTCAGCGCTTGAAGGGAAAAGAAGGTGCTCTCCTATAAGTGGTGTTGGCTCCAAAACATTCTTCTATATTCACTAAATGTATATAGTTATATTTGTCCTTGAAGTTATACTCCTGGATAAAAGGTAATGAAAACAGGTAAAAAGAGAACAAAGCAGCAGATATTTGTAGTCTCAGGTCTACCCACGTTCTCTTATGATCTATAGCAGGAAATGTAGTTTAGTAAGTGAACTGAGTTTGGTAGTTACTTAATCATGGCATCAATGCAAGATAATATGTCCCTTTTTTGTAAGCAACAATATGACCAAGTAAAAATCTCTATACCCCTCCAAATTCTTCAGACTTCCTCTGCCAACACTAACACCTAGCACAAAATACAAAAATAACCAGCTATGAAGTGTCTTCTGCCCCTGGCAATCTGAGTCTCACATGTGTCGACAATCCAAATCAAGAATTTGTCATTTATTTACTTACCAAAAGAGTAAATACTTTATGCAACTGCTTTATTATATTAACTTTCTTCTCATATACAACTTCTAGTTAAAGAGAGATTATCAGCTTAGAGGTAGATATTTTTTTTTAGTTTGAATCCAAATAAATCATATTGCTGTTCTATCACTGCATATTACTCAAGTTGTAGTATTTATCCCAATGTTATGACCTAGATTGGAACTAAAAATCATTAAATTGGAAAGTTTACTGCCTAAGCTACCTACAAGGAAGGAATCACTAGTTTCACAGCCCAAACAATCTCTAGAATGCATTGCCCTATTTCAACATTTAGTATGTAAGTAAGTAAGAACCCATCTGAGAATAGTAACACAGGAACACAACTAACTCATGTTAGGGCCTCTTTTGAATATAACATTCTATTATAAACAGCAATATATAAAATTTTTGTAGGCATACTCAATTACCAGAGGGCATGCCTTCTTATTTAGAAATGGTAGCAAATACTGGGTTATGCCAAACCGGATATCCAAGACTAGATAGGTCCAGTTTTATTTTAGTCTATTCAAAGGCCTCATCAGAAGGGAACACAAAGAGGTCCTTTCATCCTTGGTTGGCTGGCCTTCCCTTTTTTCCATTCTTTCTTCCTTCATTATTCCCTCTTTCCTTCTCTGTATTTTCTCCTCAATTGAGATTCATCTTTCCACCATCCCACAATCAAGGCACAACCAAACACAACCCACATCCCACAATCAAACCTCACTCTGACCAGAAAAAGCAAGAAATAATTATAACATGTTTTGGGTGGGAGCACCTGCAAAATAAAACTCCTCTTAGCATAACTTCAATATTGAAGTTACCCTTTCTCCCAAGGATAAGTTGTGAAGGAACAAAGCAGGTGAAAAGAATAAAAAACATCCTGACCTGCTATTTAAATTACAACCCCCTGAGTTTATAGTCTACAACTTCCCCCTACCCTATGGATAATGAGTTATTATTAATAATGAGAGTTTTCATATCATAGCATATCATATCATAGCATATCTATCTATCTACTCATAGTAAATGTTTTACAGATCAAGAAATTCAGAATAATTTTTTTAAGTGCCCTCTTATATTCTTGTTCTTTCTCAAGGCAGGGGCTATCGTGATCAATTTTTAAGTATGACCTTGAGAGACAAGGAAGGCAAACTTTCAGAGACTATTGTCTTATTTATCCCCATTCCATTTTTTATTTTTCTCAATAGGAAAAAAAGTGAATAAACAGCTCTCAATAATTGGTGTCAGGAACTCTAGGTTCAATGAGTTAAACTGTAGTTTTTTTCTAATTATGGAAAATAATTGGATTCTTATCATTTCCTGAGATCCAGGTCCCTTTGATTTACTGATGAAAGTTATACATACTTTCTATAGAAAAATCAACATTTACATACAACATGTTTTGTAATCAGCGCATTCAATTTCAAGGATTCATAGATCTCATGGAACCTATTTATGAACTTTCTAAATGGACACAGTTTTATGATTTTTAAAGGAATTTACTATCATAATGTAAAGCATTTGACTAGTATATAATAATAGATATTATGAGTCACTGGCAAGATCCTGTTTCAAATCGGAAGAATTTACTTTTTCAGCAACTAGGTGTGCTGCCTGAGTCAGCCCTTAACTCTTACCTCTATTCAAAATTTCCTCAGATAAACAGAGCTGCCTCATCAGGTCACACTTCTTTCTCTGGGCATCCCACTTCCAACAACTGGTTGATGTAAAATGTGCATGTATCTATTCACCTTGCATGAATGAAGATAATTCTGAAAGGCCATCCAACCTGCAGAGCTCCCCATGGTGTCTTCTGAGACTACTTTGCAGTCCAGCTTCCCACTCTACTCAATCTTGTTTTTTTCTTTCCCTTCTGCGAGTGAAGATACAAAGACCACTACCTATTAAGCCTCCTGCACTCTACTTTTCATCAGGTATTTCTTTTCCTGAAAATACTGGAAAAGAAAGCAGGCTTCTGAAGGAATCATTAAGCAAATGTCTTATTTGTTGTCTTCTGTGTTTGGACCTTGAATCCTTAATTTCAGGAAACATTGGGGTGGGATAAGAAAAATATCCAGAAATCTATAGTAAAGAATAGTGGAATGAATCATAGACTTAGAGCCCCATATTCTAGTTCAGTTCTCCTACTCATGATCTGGTGAACTTGGACAAATATTATATGTAACATTCAATGTCCGAAACAAGATATAGAATAGTACAGAGTGGAATTTGCCCTAAAATTTTGTTTGCATTGTAAAATTAAGCCTGATAATAGCAAGTTATCTAGTGATAGTCCTTAGACAATCAATAAGGTATTTTTTTTAGATTGGTTTACTTATAAATGAGGTGACCATATAATGTATCATTCATACCAGGACACTTTAGAAGAACATTGAGACACCATTACTAATCATAAAAAGACAAAATGAATAACCTAGAACTATATAAGACAAGCCAGAATATTTTGTCCACCATATTTACAGTGTTCCTAGGCTAAAATGTGTGTTAATTGCATGTTATATATTATGCCACATGCCCTGATAAAGAGAAAATGGCTCTCCCCAGTTTCAGAGGCTGGTGATGTTTGGACTCAATCATGAAGGCACAGAATCAAAATGAAGAGGTCTAGCTTGAACCTGAATCAATGGCTTGGAGTTTTTTGAAAACTCTAAGAGATATTTTTATTACATTGTGATGCTCTTCCTATATCACACATGAAATTGAATAAGAGACACTGAGAATATATTTTATATAAATATAAATTCTAAAAATATCAATAGAAGTTTACCAACTATATAGCATTTTATAATTTATAAATACTTTCACATTAGTTTCTCTCATAATCAAAGGGAAAGTTTTTATTAATAAAAAAACACCTATTTTGACCACATCAATACCTAATAAATTTTAAATGAATACATTGTTTAACATTTGCACATGAATTATTTGATTTTGATCACATGATGTCTTCATTAATCCTTAACATTTCAAAGCAGTTAAAGAATTAAGTGTGACCCATTTGTTTATTTTTATTTTTGTTATATTTGCTTTTGGTGTCTTAGTCATAAATTATTTGCCTATGCCAATGTCCAGAAGAGTTTTCTGTAGGTTTTCTTTTGAATGTTTATGGCTTCATGTCTTACATTTAAGTCTTTAATCCATCTTGAGCTGGGTTTTGTATATGGTGAAAGATAGCGAACCAGTTTCATTCTTCTGCATATGGCTTTCCAATATTTTCAGCATCATTTATTAAATATGGTGTCCTTTCCCCAGTGTGTAGTTTATTTGACTTTGTCTAAGATCAGTTGGTTGCATGTATGTGGATTTATTTCTGAGTTCTCTATTTTGTTTCATGGAGCTATTTGTGCACTTTTATACCAGTACTAAGCTGTTTGGGTTATCATTGCCTTGTAGTATTATTTGAAGTCAGGTAATGTGGTGCCTCCAGTTTTGTTCTTTCTGCTTAGGATTGCTTTGGCTATAAAGAAACGCAAAGATACACACAATCAATATTACTAGGTCATAACAAAGAATGAAATAATGTCTTTTGCAGCAACTTGCATGGAACTGGAGGCTATTATCCTGAGTAAACTAACTCAGAAATGCAAAATCAAATATCACATGTTGTCATTTATAGGTGGGGCTAAAATATGAGTATGTATGAACATACAGAGTGGACTAATAGATATTGGAGAGTCAAAAGGGGGGGAGGTGGGAGACGGATGAGGAATAAAATATTACCTATTGTATACAATGTATACTATTCAGGTGATGGGTACACTAAAAGCCCAGACATTGCTATACATGTATACATGTAATAAAACTCCACTTGTACCCCCTAAATCTATTGAAATAAAAGATAGATAAATAAATAAATATATATTAAACATCCAATTGCTAAAACAGAGTTAAATATAAAAACAGTTATTGATGTATTTATAGGGCTAATAAATATCAACTCTCTTTCTCCTTTTTCTCACCTAGATTTAAAATCAACTGAAAGATAGGTACAAGTGTTAGATGAAGATCACACTCTCAGTTTTGCTAGTAATGAAGCTGACCCAGGGAAACATTTTTTAGGTTGTGGTTTCTCATTTTCACTCCAGAATTAGACACATGTATTCACCAGTCACTGGTGTAGGAAGAACACTGTAGGACACTTCAATGGAAATGTCCCAGCCTTTTTATATTATGGCAGCAAAGAGGGTAGCTCTTAACATAATCTCACAACAGGCAGCAGAGCAGAAGGGGAAAAAAAAGTAAAATAGATTATGTTTCCTCTTATGCACCAGCTAAGTCATTCTCCCTCTCCTAGGAGTAGCAAGCAAGGGAGCTTAGAATGGTCACGAATGTTACATTACTAACTCTATTTTTCTATGGAATACATAAAAAACATAGTACTTTAGAGTTAAGAAAACCCATTTGCTGAACACAATCTATATTTCAAAATCATATGTTAATACAGTGCCTGGCTCTTAATGAAGCTAAAGAAATTTTCTGTTTTTATTTGAATTATTATAATCCTCATTTTGTATAACAGAAAACTGGTACTCAAAATATTAACCACTTATATAAACTAGTAAGTGATAGAACCAAAGTTCAAACCTATCCCCTGTTCTTCCACTGTCTAGCACTGCATTCAATTAGAACATCATAATATATATCCCTATATACTAAATTGTGACATTTTTGATAAACATTGCCATCTTGACACAATACAGTGCAATAGTTAAAAGTAACTATATATATTCTCCATTGTGTAAAGATGCAAATGATTTTGTTTGGAATGTTTATAAAAGAAAAAATGCAGTAATTTAAATGGAAACTTTTGTGGGGTGCCCTTATTTTTGAAGAGGTAAGATATTAGATAGTGGTTAAAGGCATGGGAAAATGAGTGAGACTGTTCTGGTTCAATGTTTTAGTTCAACTACCTTTAAAAATTAGTCTCCTACTCTGCTCTGCAAAATAGGAATAATGACAGTCCTCACATAAAGAGTTTGGAAGGTCGTATGAAATAATAAATGCAGTGTCCAGCTCAAAGCAATCATTTAAAATTTGTTATTTGTATTTCTCCTTTCTTTCCTACTTTCCTTGTTTTCTCCCTTCTCTCACAAAGTATTTTCACAACTTAATTTAATTTGTATCAGGAAATAAAGATACAGATTCTGCCCTCAGGAGACTCTCAGTGTAGTGGATGAAAGGGACTTCATTTTGTGTTGCTAAACTAGAACACCTGAGATGGAATAATTTGTTAACAAACAGGAATTTATTGGCTCACAGTTCTGGAGGCTAAGAAGTTCAAGATCAAGGGGCTGGCACCTAGCAAGGGCCCTCTTGCTGCGTCATCCTATGGACAAAGACAGAAAGGCAAGACAGAACAAGAGACTACCAAAATTACCCTTTTATAATGGCACCAATCCCACCCATGAGGGTGGAGATGTTCTCTGAAGGGTCCCAGCTCTTAATATTGTTGCAATGACAATTAGATTTCAACATGAGTTTTGGAGGAAACACACATTTAAACTCATAGCTCACCTTAATCAAAAATTAGAGTTTTATATAAAGAAATACAAACTTTCAGTTGTGACAGGCACTTTAGAGGACATGCCATAATTTTCATGCCGTAATTTAGGGTTTTGTCAAGAAAGATTTCCCTGAAACAATAAATAATTGAGTTGTGGTCCTAAGTAAAAGTGGTAATTTAACTAGCTAAAAAGGGATGAATGAGAAGACTATGCCAGTAGAAAAGACACAGGTAAGAACAAGAACGAATTCAAGGTGGCCAAAACCCAGAAAAGATCAAAGGTGGTCAAGGTAAAAAATGTGGGACATTAGACATAAGTAGTAAACAACCTAGAGCAAAAAATACATTTGAAAAAATAAGCAAACAAACCAGAAAACAAGGAAACATGTGCTTGGCTAAGGGACTAGGTAGACATTATCAGTTATTAAAACTAATACCACCTGATTTTATTTTTTCTATTTTATTATGATTTTTCACTGCAATTATATGACTAATATTTTATTCTAAAAGAATATTTAATAACTTCTTTATATAAAGTATAACCTACAAATCAGCTCACAAGTTACATGTGTAAATAATGTAGCAAATTGTCCATATAGCCAATATGAACAATTTCTAATAGAGACTACAGCAGGCCATAATATTTACAAGAACAGACAATTAAATTGCACTGCATAAAGCCTAACACAGATTAGCCAAATTTCATTAGGAAAATAATACATATCACCAGCTGTTTCTCTGCATATTTCGCATCTCACTGCAGACATTGGGCATCTGATCACTTGTGCTACATTCGTGGTCATATTCAAGTGTGCAGAAAGGTGAGAATGTTGCACAAATTCATTAGTAACACCTGGGACTCATTGGGTGCCAACAAGCACATTAATCAGAAAAATAGACTTGAATAAGATTGGCTATTAAGAATAGAGTGGTTTCTCATCACCCTGTTTCACATCCACTATTATAAAGTGCTCCAACTGTCAAGTGATGGCTCTGTTACCAGATGGATTTTCTAAAACAGTAGTCTCACATAATGAAAGGTCATGGGTAAGTGCTGTATAATACTGCACTTGACGATAAATGAGACATTTTATTTAAGAGCACAACAACAACAAAAACACCAAAAACTCTGATTTCACCCTTTTCTTTCTTTTCCTTCCTTCTTCCCTTTCTTCCTTCTTTCCTTCCTCAAGTATCCAAAGAGTTTTTTTGGCAATTATGCTGAATGTATATTGATGCCGCGTTGAGTGATAGAGAAACTTTGTCAAGATTCTCAACTAAGAGAATGCATTCCGAGTTATTTTACTAATTTAAAGAAACTGGACAAAATTCAAAAAAGAGGAGTGGCTGAAACTGACAGAAAGTGTTTAGTATGAACACAATACTGAGCACATAGTTGTATGTGAAACTCTAGAGTTGGAAATGACAATAATTTAAAGTCCAAAGATCATCATTATCTATCATTTTTATACCAATTCTCATACATTTACTAAGCAATACTTACTATACTTTCCTAATTTAATTAGATATTAACAATCATATATGCAGAAGCTATATTCATACACCTAGGAGAGTCAGCCTTAATTATTTCTCTCCCTTAGTTTATAAAAATTGTGAATCCTCACCAATACCATTTTAAAATATCTGTTAAGTTAATTGGCTTCTCACCATCACCACTGTAACTACCATTTCTAAGCAACCATCATCCCTTACTTGGACACATCCATTACTATCTCTTCTTCTCTACATTCTCTATCATTTTTTTAGCTAGTTAATTTTATAAAACATAAACTATATAATTTATGCCAATTCTTATACTAAATGCTTCAATAAATTTCCATTACACACAAAATAAGACCTTCACTACTTGCCGTCTCATTCATCTCATTCTTTCTGGCCTCATTTCAAGTCAGTTTGCCCTCTAATCGGTAGGACCAAACCAAACTGGCTTTCTTCCCACTCCTCCAACACATCACACTTTCCACGTGATCTTTACTGTAAGCAGTTTGCATGGCTGGGATGCTCTCAGCTTCCACCTTCCCTCATCATTCTCAATGCCAGCTTATTCCTGTCCTCCAGATCTCTACTCAAGTCTCATCTCCTTGGAGATGCTTTTCATAAGAATGCTATTGAAAGTAGTTCTAATTCAGTTCTCTCTTTATTTTCTTCATGGCAGTTATTTCATATTTCCTGTTTTTGTTTTTTTCTTTTGACTTTTTGTATACTTTTTTTTTGTCTGACTTCCTCAATGGATTATATATTCTATGACAGCAGCAAAACGTCATTCCTTTCAATTCAACATTTTATCCTTGGGGCTTAGTACCTAATAGTTGTCCAAAAATTACTACAAATAAATAAACAAAAAGTAAAAAACTTCAATTAAATTCAGTATTACGTATTGTGTTGGGGGTATATAGTAATAACCAAAATAGGCATTTTTTTCCTGCCCACATGGAGCTTTGTAAAACAGGAAAGATAAGAGTAAATAAAATTACAAGCATTTTTAATATAGCAAATGGAAGAGTACAATATGCTATAAGAGCACGTATGAAGTGGGATCAACAAAGTCTGTCTAAATTTCATAAAATTGGGACTTGGTGTTTAAGGTGAGGTTTTAATATGCACACATTTTTTTGGTAACAGGTTACTTAGGAGTTTATGGACTGTTTGGAAAAAATGAAAGAACTTAAATTATAGTATAATATATTTGCAATGCATACGGAATCCAATGTGGCTAAAGAGTAGGGAGGAATTAAAAGAATTGAGGCAGAAAGGTAGAGGTGCCATGTTGGAGATGCTGGTAAGTTCTGCTATGTTAAAGAACAACAAATATCATTAAAAGTTAAGATATTAGACACAGACCCGTAGAATCTAGGACCTCACAAAACTGAGAATCATGTCATCTGAATCTTAGCCAGACCTGTATTGTTTGGCCATGTGAAATGTAGATCCAAATACCTTACCAACTCCAACTCACTAAGTTTTACAGCAGTATAAGAACCTTATCTCTCTTCTCCTTATCATAGCTACAATCACTGTGTATATGACAAGCGGAAAATGAGACATTTATTTTTATGAGACTAACATAAGTCTGCTTTTACCACTGTTTTGACCCAAAGCAATTTGTTGAAGACTAAATAAATTGTACATTGAGTTATCCCTACGTTTAACTTTTTGATTACAGTTTTTTATTTTAAAACTTGTACAGAATGTGGTAGGAAAATTTAAGCCTGAGTAAATTTCTGTGTCAAAACCCTTTATTTATATACCAGCATGTAGGCAGTTGTAGGTCCATACATTTTTGTCAACACAATAGCAAGTCTTTTCATTTTGCCTCAAAAATGAAGGTCAATTGCTTTTTGCAACAGCTGTACTCTTTGGTTCCTATCCATTAGAGTTGCATCAACACAAATTATTTCCTAAGATACTTTCCTGGTGTTCAAATTTTTTTAAAATAGAAAGCAAAATAATATCCAACTGCTTTTCTAAATATCATGCTTTCTTATTTGTTCAGGCATTTTTAAAATTTTTTTTCCCTCTGAAGTCATGTACGTTTACACCATGAAAACGACTAAAGCCTTTGGTTCTATTAATGAAAAACAGGATTCCTTTAAGACCAGCACACTGCAGTTTGCAATTTTTCATTGTGGTACTCTAATAAATATTGGTAGTTGCTTCCCATCAGTACCTTACTTCTGAAATTGTCTTTCAGTGAGATTTGAATAGCAATGAGCTATGTCATTAACCTTAATCATGAAAATATGTCTACTGCATCTAAAAATAAATGCCTTATTTTGTGATGAGATATATGAATCATCAACTTGGTGAGGACTTTTTCTTTAACTCAGCTAGTGGATTTTGTATCTGGAGATCTTAAAAATTGACATTACTCTTTTTTAAAAAAATAATTCTTTTAATGTCAATAATTTAAAGGCGATCTATTAATATATTTGAAATATACTGATGGAATAATTAACATTTGTGTACCAATCTAAATTTGTGGGAAAGAATGTGACAAGATTCTTGAATTTTATAAATCATGTATTTATTTTCTTCAAAAATGTAAAATTTATGTTCATTTTTAAAGAATAAATCAGTATATGTCTGGAAATAAAAATATAATCTCAAACTCTTCATAAGAGTCTAGCATATCAAAGAATAAAATAAAAATAAAATATCTCCATTAATATTTAAATCTAAATGTCCATTGCTATAAATTTAGTGGTTAATATCCAGAGAGGAATGGGTGGTTGTATAGAAAAATAGTTTAATTTATAATGTGTTCTAACTTAACAATATGTTTTACTTGCTAAGATATCCAAATTAAATATACAATGTATTTCATTAGTCAGTTGTCATTTGTTCTTTCTTTAGCCCATATATTTTAATACATCAGAGGAAAACAGACAAAGAATTTAAGTCCAATTAAGAGAATCTCAGTAACTTCTATACACTTCTCTCTACACATCTCTAATTGTAAGGTAACTGTCTTAGCTCTGGTCATGGTAGTAGCAATTATGTCCATGGTCATTCAATCTCTGATAGAATTATCCTGGTGAAATTAGATCTGTAGAATTACCTCCCTGGATATTATTTCCAGCAGTATTTCTTGTTTTCCCATACTCAGAAGTAAGTGTTAATTAACTGTCAACTATAGCCATCTCAGAAGGTGCTGTCATGGGTTGGGAAGATATTTTCTCAGCTATGGTGGTTTCTGTAGTCTCAGATGTATCAAACATTGTGATATAGTTCAACCCAGATACTAGGGAACCAGTATAAGATCCAAATCACTATAATCAAATACTATATCCTCTAGATGGATCACAGGAAGTGGTGGCTGTTGAGTGTATTTATATGAAAGTATTATGGAAATGCAGCATGGTGGCTTGTTCCTACAAAGAAGCATGCACATTTCAGTATCTAAACATCGTATTCTGCAGTATCCTAAATGATTTTTCCAGCACTTTTGGGGGCCAGAGATAAATGCAGGGAATAGAAAGTAAGTCAAATGTTTAACTCTAGCATCAGCAAAACAACTTTCTTTCACTCAAAAATTTACTTCTACTATCACTGCCATTGAGACTAATATGATGACAAATACTAAAAGTCATGGAAGGAGACAAACAAGAAAACAAAAAGTTTATATTAAAATTGTGACATTTGCCATCAAAGAAATTGGGTGGAAGGAAGGGGTTGGAGAGAGAGAGAGAGACAAAAAGAAACAGAAAGCGCGAGCGCAGACATACTTAGAGCTGATATTTAAGTCTAAATAAGAAGGATGAAAATGAGCCTAGTTGTCATTTGTTCTAATCACCAACTAAAATTTAGTTATAATTATGACACTATAATATTTATATCACTCTTTTTCTAATTCTTTTTCTATGTCCACATACATAAATATTGACTCATTTTATTTAATTGACATTAAGGTTAAGAAAGTAGATTTTTAATTATGGTTATATAAATTCATTTTAATTAGTGTAATTTTATTCTAGTCATTAATAGCTGTGGAGTTTAAAAACAATTTCTAAAATATTCTCATTCATTTTGTATGTCTTTATATGTTATGAGAAATTTACATGTATTTAATTATAGTTGATTTTGCTCCAAACCTATTTCTAGTGCCGCAAAGATACATCTTCTTCTTTCAAGTAAACTAAAAAGATATGCAAATGAATCAAAGTCATGACAATGCATCTCAGAAAATAGAGGCAAAGTGGAAATCTTAAATGAATAATTCAACTTACAAATTGTCAACTAAAAATATATATTACTTATCAATGGCATAATATTAGGTCATAGAAGAGTTTTAATCTCCATAAAATGTGGAAAGAGATAATGAGAAATCGAATAAAACAGAAGATAGACTGAATGTAGTAGGCAAGTCACTTGAAAGAAATGAGAGTGATCTTATAATACAAGTATTTCTGTTGGTATTTGTGGCCAGTAGGACAGTCTGTTGCACCTAGACATGCTATTTTTAGATCACTTATTTTAGCCCATTTAGCCAAGAAATTTTGCCCCTTAGAGATCACATTCCTTCCTTATTTTTATTGATATTCCTAGTCTTGTACTACCAGTCATGTATTCAACCATCTAATGATGCCACAATCTTTGAAGTTGAGCTTCAGTAAAACAATACAGTTTTCCTGGCTTCCTCACTCTCAGTGCCTGTGACTCTACCATGCCACCATTCAGTCCCATTAGTCAACACTGATTCATTACATATATCCAGCACAGAGTACTTGACTTTTTGAAAACTATAGATTCAATGCTAAGAAGAAATTTGGCAGATAGATACAGGGTGGAAGAAGACTCTTCACAGAGATAATAATGTGATCAATATATAGAGCCCTGCATGAGCATAGCTGATTCTTTAAGCATGAGTAGACTCATTAGCAATGGAGAAAATTAGGAATGTATCCAAGACTTAGATGTAATTTTTCTTTGTCCTAAAGTATATTTTTATACAGAATTAAAATATACATATTATCTCTATTTATAATTTCCTTTGTAACTCCATATTACAGTAGAAATTATTCATTTAAAATTGGATATATTTTATGAGTTTTAGACAAATTTGTCAAATATTGTTCTTATGGTATACATCCATATATTTTAAATATTAGAAATAGGCCCTTCATGATATAATCTCCAACTCTAAATATAATACATTCAATTTGACAAAAATATACTTTTTTGAGAATAAAAATGCAAGATTGCACAATATTTGAAGTCATTTTATATTTATGCATATGTAGGAGAGGGTTTATAAGATCACTTTAAGATGTGTAGTTATATTTTATTATATATTTTAGCATACTACTTGCTTTTCCAGAAAAATATATTTCATTTTAATGGTTGAAGATTAGCCATAGAAATAATTTCTAGTCTATTTAATCTATATTCTTCTATGTAAAAATGATATGTCTTTGGAGAATTCACTTAGCATTCAAGAATTACATAATTTTGTGGTGAGAATATCAATGGTATATTTATAAGAAAGTGATTATTAGCAATATGACTAAATCATTATATTATAGGTTTTACATATCATTTGATGACATGCAGTATACATTTACTTAAAAGTATTCTAATATTTTCAAACAACACCTGTTCCTCTCATGAGTCTGTATTTTTTATAGGTACTGTTAACTTGTCTGGCAGTATTTCTTTTTCTCTAGTTTGTACAATACTAAGAAAGAAAGTAGTACATCATAGAAAAGTGTTTTGTTTTTCTTTATAGTTAATGTTGCCACTATCATTTCCACTGTTATATTTTCCAGTGGTAAGGGGATTAAAATAGACCAAGATACACACACACGTACACACACACATACATATATATATATATATATATATATATATATATAGAGAGAGAGAGAGAGAGAGAGAGAGAGAACTTGCAGACCACTCAATTTGCTCTCTTAAAGTGTAACATGTAATGGGATTTTAGTAAAGAACACATAGTCAGTTTTTCTCTCTGATATTCTTTATTTTATTTTCTCAGTTTGGTAGATAATGCAAGTCACTGTCAGCATTTTTAATCTCCTATTCTTTGGCACAGTACAGCTAAATAGTTTTTAACTACAACTGAAATAGTTCGTATTTAATCTAATTCTTCTGATAGCACTGAAAATAATGTGAAAAATATAATAACTTCTTTTTTA